>JAIPRM010013838.1:0-11131 GCA_025469315.1 Stegophylla sp. TES_Ste_2020
TTTATTTTTTTTTTTTTTTTTTTTTTTTTTTTTTTTTTTTTTTTTTTTTTTTGGAATTACTGGGAGAATTTACTTCGGTGGGATGAACACGACCGAGGAGATGGTTTATAATTTTCGCGAATATTATGTGTGAATCATAGTACGACGATTATGACTACGTGCCTGACGAGTGGGCTGAATTTTTATGATATTTATTTTAGTTTTTCCATTCGCGTCCGAGGATTATTGTAATATTTGTACAGGATTTGTAATCCTCACGCTTAATATCCCGCGATTCGTCCGTTGCCCTCCGTCGATATCATATAATACCAATGAATTTACATTTGTTTCCGTCCAAGTAAACTGAATTTTGATCGATTTCAGTTTAAAATAATTTTCATAATAAACTATATTTATTTATATTAAATTCGGGTCAATGTAACTATTGAATACATTTTTCACTATACACTATGATTTTATCTAAAATTATAAGAAATAACAAGAGTTAATTTGTATTCATTTTTGCACTTAGCAGTTTTAGAAAATAGGCTATGCTTAGTAGTAATTGGTACCCCTTGAACGGTCAGAAATTAAAGCTGATGTCTCGTGAAAAAATCTTAGCACTTCATTGTGCGCGTTTTGCCATGAGAACGGAACTTAAAATCCTCGGCTATTACGTGTGAGTGGTTTTAATTGTAATTCTGTTTTATGTGCTACTAACGCTTACGAGAATATACTCAACAGGTACGGCGGAATAGGACGGTGTTTAACTAATTTAAAATATTTTTTTTCGACCGGACACCACGATAGACGATAGTATATACACATAATTTCAATGTTGACAAAGATAATTTTAAATATCAACACCAGTTTTTATCTCACTTGGTACTCTGCATTTGAAGACGAATCAATTTTAGATTCTGAACGAAGCGAAGAAGCTTAAGATTTTTATTTTTTTTGTTAATTTTTTTCTCTTTCTGTAAACACTTTTTCATATAGAAATAATTGTCCAATTTTTTTTTTATTTTAATTTTCTTTATTTTTTGATAAAAAAAAAAGTAAAGTAAAGTAAAATAAAGTAAAATATAGCAGTGTGAATAAATCTATTTTTGAAAAACTTCTGATAATAATTATTAAATTAAATTAGAAAAAAATTACTGAAACTGAACAGTCTCATAACAATTTATGAGGGGAAACAAAATTAATTAAGCTCGATATTGGTGTTCTGATTGAAAATAAGTTACAACAGATTTTACTTTTAATTTATTCATATAATTTACATATTTTTTTAAAATTTATTCGCACTGGTTTTACACTCGTTTATATTACGTACTATTAATGACATTTTTAAATATATCAATTCAGGATTTTATTAATTATTTTTTTCGTCTGGGGTCAAAAATATTTTGATATCCGCCTTCCCCTTCGCTAACCATTATTTTCTTTCTAATCTTATTATATTTTAAAGGCTTTAAATTCGGTTTTTTTTTTTTGTAGAAATCAATAATTTTAATGAACGACATAAATTATTTACAACTCACGTATAGAATTTCTAATAGTCGATAAACTAAAAAATAGAGTTAATTGGTATAAACAAAAATAATAATGATAATAATAATAATAATAATAATAATAATAATAATTGAAACTATACGCCGATTATTGAGTAGTATTCGTTGATAATGATTACGTCTTCCCTCAAATACTTCGATCGTCTTACAACGACCAACGAATTTAGACTTTCTTTGTTGACACTATACATCTTAAAATGTTATTTTGTCCTTTTCTCGGTATAGAAGAAACACACGTTATCCGAGTAAGCGAGTGGAACTTACTTGATTATTTTAATTAATTTAATAATTAGTTGCAATTATTTTAATTCTAATTACCATACTTGATTAGAAAATCAAGAAAGTTAAAACATAATTTTGGCATATTTCTCATTAGCCTCATTAAAATACTGTCTCCTCGAAAATTTATCACTCGTCGCGGCCATCTCTCCTCTCGAATCCTCCTAAAAGCATTTCAATAGTGAAACGTTTATCAGCTGATTTGGCTTTTAGTAGGTACATTTTTGTGGTACGCCTATATTGATTATAAGTTATAACCTATAAAAACGTATACAGTGACACTTGGCGATTGTTTAAAAATACATTTTAAGTGGTAAAATGTCGTGAACTCCGAATTGTTAAATAATGATATTATACAACAACGTAATTTCAAATAGTTTTATCGCTCAGTTAAAGTCATTATACGAGTGAGTATTCGTTAAAATTACTAAAACGCAAATTCGTTTTATAAACTACAAGCTGCTAAAGAAACTGAGTAAATTAAATTTCAAACAGTCGGCAAACGCGCGTACGAAATAATCGGAAACGTTATTAACTTAATGGAAACGAGACCACGCGGTGGGACCTTTGGATAAGAGTATGACATAATATGGTATATGATATTCGAATAAAATCAACAACGCTTTGACGGTTGTAAAAACGAAGTCCGGACGGACATATCGAGTAGATATACTATTAATAGTAGGTAATATATTCTATACCCAGCAGGAATGGGTCAATTAGGCAATCAATAAAACGTTCCTGGTGAGATAAAAACTTTGCACTTTCCCATTAAAAAAAAAAAAAAAAAATGATAAATAATAATTATATAAATTACTTAAATAATTAACTATTTAACGTGTACCTTCATCGCTTTGTGTACACGAAAATCGATTATTTTAATGTGCACACGATAAAGGGGTGTATTTCGGTATTTAATCATCCCTAACAAAAACACTACGTCAACTCTGTGTAAAAAATAAATGGTGAGTGAAAAAAAAATATATATATAAAAATAACTAATTTGTGTTACAACGTAGAATCCAAGTAAATGGTCGAATGTGTGTGAAATTTATTTAATACGATAACGTCACGTATTTTCTTATAATTTAACACTCCTCGGGGATTTCGAACTTAAAAGAAAACCCCTTATATTATTAAATTAAATTAAACTTTTTAAAGAATACGAACTCGAATGAATACAGGAAAAAAGACACAACAGGAAAGGCAATATACAACATACAATTTTTCAATACAACAATTTAGATATTTACCATGAGTTTGATGAAACCTTTAATCAAAATTAAAACTCCCTGAAGTCAGTATGGACTAATCTATTGAACGCCAATCACAATTTTGTTTATACCCATAAAAAATTGTTCTAAGTACAATAATCAGCAAATAAATATTCAATAATTTCATTAAAAAATAAACTAAGTACAGAAGAAAACGGATTTTCCCATATTATACACACATATTAAAACCATGTTAATTTTTACATAATATATCTTTATTAGAAATTAAAATGTTATTCAATAATTTATTGCGTTTAATGCTAATGAGAAATCAAACGTTATTAGCTTTTTACGTTTAACGCTATTAGAAATTTAAACATTGTTCATGTTTTGTGTTTAACATGATTGTAATTTTAAACACTATTATTTTTTTATTACATTAATCCTATAGATTCGATAATAATTTATGTGACAAAAAGTACGAAAATCAATATTAATATTTTGTCATTGCTTTTCGTTTTACGTCTTTTTTCCTTTTCTGATATTATGTTACGTTTTGTGTTCATCTGATTGTTTCTTTTTGTTTTTTGATTTTTACCTACATTTTCGTTTATTGTTCTGTTTCGTATAATAATATTTTAGAACGAGAGTTGTTCGCTGCTTTTCATTACGTTTTCCATTATCTATTTCAATCGATTTTTGACAGTATTATAACGTTATAAAAACGTTTTCGAGCCCCGCGGAGAAAAGCGTCAATTCGTTTTCGTTTTTCGTCCTAAGTTCATTCAGTTTATTCTCAAATCGAATGGAAAACTGTTTAAAAAAAACTAACTATTTTCAAAATTAATAATTCAAACGGGTTTGTTTCACTTTTCCTGGTCGTTGATGTGTACTGCAGTGGCCTTGTACCCCGGATACGTTTAGTGTCGAACCGTCCTGTTTTTCAAGGCGACTCCCTAACTTCAATCCAAATAATTGACAACGCACTTAAACCAATTAATAATTTTGAAAAAAACAAATCAATAATTACAGCAGTAGTTTTTAGGTAATGTATAATATACATTGTATAATATTATTATAGATTGTAAACTCATTATCCTCTGACAAAAGTTTGCTTATTAAAATATTTGTATTGTAAATTTTCTTATACTTAAATTGTATTTACTGTTTTGTTTTTGTTGATACGTTATTATTATTATTTATAATTTCACATTTATTTTACATTATGTTAGTCTGTATTCGAAAAAAAGAAAAATTTAAAAATATTTATTTCATTACAAGAATTTAACAGTTTAAGGTCAGAATTGGAAAAAAGAAATCAATCTACGAGGTAATTGAGATTAACGAACCGAATATATAGATGTCTTTGTGTGGCGAATGTACGATGTACGACATTTTGTACAATTATCACTCGTTATAGGATGATAATTAATTATAGGAAACGACAAGACATTAGGTCATGTGGGTAAAATTTCAAAATAAATCAGTTAAAAAAAAATATATTTATATATTATGTTATTTGTGTCTTTAAAAGAAAACTCTTGCTGTCGAAAACGAATCGGGTTACAAATGATTGAAATAAAATGAACGAAAAATGTGCTGTAAGTTCTTGGATGTGACTGTACATATTGAATAAAAAAAAAAAATATATATATTTTCTAAAAATGTTAGTTGATAAAGAGATAGAACAATTTTTAATAAAAACAAAAACACACATCCTGCATGACAAAATATATATTTAGTTTAAAAATCACATCATTGTCAAAATTTATGGTCCTTATTTTATCAATTATTTTCTTTTACTCTGATAACAATAGGTAATTGTTTTATAAAATGTATATATACAAATATGCAGTGTTATGATATTAATGTTATTTGTTTTTTAAACGTATGTTTGTAATATTTCACAGTAAAATCATTAACACAGTTAACAAGTTATTATATTATTTTACTATCTATTGATAGTATTATGACTATATTATAAGTTAAATACTTAATTGAATTTAAAAATTAAAACCACCCTCAAAATAAAATCCTCGGCACGCCCCTGGCGTTCACTATATGATTGTATAGTGAATTTAGGAAAGCGAATTTTCCGGAGCAGATTTCAGGAAGTGGGAGTGATTTACGGTAATCCCCCGTGGATTATTTGTGAATGCCAAGACCGCAGGGTGAGAAAACGCGCACAATTTCATTCGGACGACGACGATTTGTACCGACGTCCGAGCGTTTTAATGAATTTAACAGCGGGTGTAATTTTGCCCGTTTTTCGAAAACGAAATCGTTTTAAAAAAATTATCTCGAAAAGCGCATTTACTATAACAAATAACGGAAATAAACTACTCTCAGTAATATAAAATATTTACTGTTTCGTCATCGTTTTTTTATTGTTAATATTTTTATTAAACTTGTAAATTACATACTATTTACACGTTACACAAATAAAACTGTTTGATTAATTCACTCATATTGCTCGTGGCGATACGTATGAGTTACAAAACAAATACAGAGACAATTCAAATTAATTACACGAGACAAATACCTATCGTAGCTTCTAAATTCTATACAATACACAATTTAAATTAATTAAATTATATCATAATTAATATTTACACGAATTAATTTAATAACGGTTTAATTTAATAGTTATTTTCATTTACACATTATTATTATTATTATTATTATTGTACTTTTCAGTGGTGGAATTGTGGAAAATATTATTTTTGTGTTCAAACTAGACCCTGGTAATCAAATATAAACTATATTATTATCCAAATTGTTTATTTATTTACCGTACCCTTATTTCGTATGTTTTGAAGTTTGAACTCTATTTTATCTTTGCGTTTAGTCATTTAACTGTTTAGAAACATATTTTATAATTGCAAATAGCTTGTACAGAGAACTCTGACTAACAACGCTTTTAAAGTTTTATAATAATTTAAAGGTAATGAATTCCATTCCTCACTAAACATGTATTTTTATCGCTAAGGGTTGTGTGTTGCACTATTATAAAAGGTCTTATTGCTTTATTATGCGCATCTTTCCCAGATTATTGAACCGTATTGCATAATAGACTTATACTACTGAGCTTCGCATAGAGAAAACAAGTACGCATGACTTCATTTGTAGGTAGAATTTTGTATAGTTTAAAGAATTTGAATATTATTGATCCCAAGTGCGCATTACACATTGTGTTTTCAACATGTACGTATATTCTGTTTTAAATTCAAATCAATAATGATACTCGGGCATATTTTATTCGCGTTAATCTAATTATTTTCTGACGGCTACAAGTAGTAGAGTAAATATTATTACGTATATATATATATATCATTATTATATATATTATATAATATATCATATATTTTTTATATTTGATGTACTCTTAGTTCTGTTTAACGGTTGAATACTCTGTTTCGGCGTAAAGTAGCTTTTTCTTGTACTATTTCCCGACATTTTCTGTATAATATTATTAGTAATATTATTACCAATGACTTCCACACTTAATACAATTTTCGAAAAAAAAAAATAAATAGTTCAACGCTTTTTCCGAGTTGAATACAAAACTTTACGAATAATTTTGTTTCAAAAGTTTGTAGCATAAAGTTTGTGAACTGTGCTTTTAAAGTCTGCATTTTCATGGAAATTTAATATCAACTTGTCCGATTTACATTTTACTAATCGCACAGAAGAAAAATAAATTAAAAAATCTTTTGACTTTTTTTTATAATAATGTTATTATAATATAAATTTATATAATGTATTACGAATACATGTGTCACACGTACTGTTTTCACGGTAAATTAATGCTCGTTTTTAAATTAGTTTCACGAAAAAACGATTCATTTGGTGTTTATCACAAGAAAACATTTTATTTAATCGATTAAAAATTTTTATAAATATAAATCAAAAGGAATACACATTTCATTTCATTTAAGGTATGTGTATACAAAACATGTGTGAGGGTCTACTTCCGGCGAAACAGTCTTATTCTTGATCTAATTTGATTGGTCTGGAGTGTTATCAAGGTGCTCATTTATTTCCCATGTTATTTATCATTATAATAATACATCAATGATCTTAATATAAAGTATTTCGATACTACTGTTGCTTACTCTCTGCCGACTATATACTTATAAATCGAGTTTAGATTGGACTTTGGATCATCATAAACTTCGAGATGACTTAAATGAGATTTTTTTCATTAGTGCTCGTTAAACGGTACGCGTTCACTTAACTCTCGGAATAGATCGTTAGATACATTTTCCAATAATGTCGCCGGTTTTGAGTTTGTCACAGTTAACCACATCAAGGATTTAAGGATTATCCTCTCTGCTGACTTATCTCATTCACTGCGAAACGTCACACAAATGTATAAAATAGCATATCCTGTCTGCCTTACAGCTTTGTAAATCGCACTAAAGCGTTCGATTGTCGAATACGGGTCCGTTTTAATATAATGGGGGCCATTGAATTGGTTCCCAAAAAATGTATATTTTGATTGGCTCTCTAAACTGTTAAATATTATTATTTAACAAGGGGTTCTCATAATATTATACAAGTGTACCACATCCAAATATCTTCAAATTTTTAAATATATTATATAGTATTCAAACTGATACATTAATTATTATAAGAAGTTCCAATATAATAAACCCACACCGAAAAGAAATCGGAGATAAAATAAAATTTTTAGAAGATGCAATTCGAAAATATGACCCTGGTGTAAATTCAAGGTTTCAGTACATAAAAATACAAGCCTATAATTATAAGCCACGACAAATAGTTTAATATACAATTTTAATTTAACTCATTAGTTTTTATTTGTTTATTTTATAACAACATTCTATAAAATTGTATGGGTTTTAACTTTTTTGTATTAATTTGTGTATTTATATATATATATATATTTTATAATGATGCGTTCAGTTATAATATTGTCTGTGTTTTAATTTTTTAATTATTGTTTAGCTTTTATTGTATACTCACTAAATAATTTTTTGTAAAAAAATAGATATATAACTCTCAATGTAACGAAGTACAATATACAAATGTGATACCGTAAACCATGTGTTGAAATTAAGAATCTACATGGTTATCCTGTGTGTGACTGACGTCAACCTAATTTAAGAAATAACATCTAACTTTAAATTATTAATAACAATTTGGTAAACAATATATTTTTCCAAAAAAAAAAGTAGGGAGCCAATTCAATAGTAAATCCTAGGGACCCAATTCAAAGATACTTATTAAAGGTAAAATATTGACTACCTGTGTTTGGGAGCCAATTCAATTGCTCCGAATATAATATGATCCCAGTATCAGAAATTATTCGTACTGAAAGTCTTTCAGAGATGGAGTTTTTTTTTTTTTGCGTATGTCAACGTTTAAAATCAATAAAATCGGCATTGATCTAGATATTATCGCTTTTGATTTTAGATTAAATAGTCTGACTGATCGTTGACGCGTTTTGACAATTTTAATTAATTAATAATCAAACAAATATTGCCCTAGAATATTCGAGTACCATTCCATTTAATGTTTCTGCCGTTTTCATGCGATCTGCTTTTACGTTTTATATTTCAACTCTCAGACAAAACTACTGCTAACGTGTTTTGATTAATCGAGTGTATAATAATGATTTGTAATTTATTGTCAGCTCTTCTTTAACCAAATCGGTATGTTCTCTTTAAATTCGCTTTAATTATAATAAAATGGTATTGCTTTTATTTTTTTTTATTTTAAGTAAATCAGTGAAATGTATTATTATACTGTCTTTAAATGTTCTACATATTTTTCATCTGTATTCTATGCAGTAATCTGTGGTGGCCATCTGTCATGAATTACCAAATAGGTATAAATAAATAATTAGACCTAATCAATTTGCTTCGGTCGTCCGATGTCTTGCGAGCGGGTTCATTCATCTGATGGCATCTCTTACTTTATAAATTTTATTTACAGGGCATAAGTGCGTCGTTAAAGTAATTCTTTTGTCGGTAGGTATATCAGTAACGTCGCTAAAATCCCCCACAAAATTTATCATTCTGTGTGTTTACAGGACGCCACTCTTTAGCAACATCACAGACTTGTTGCGCCATATTTACCCTCAAATTTCACATAATTTCCTTGTTTGTCTTCCGTTGTTTCACGAACTAGTGCTGTACCCTGTAACCGGATAAATCATACATTTTTACCACAATTTACCTTTTTTTTAAATTTTTTTTTTTTGGTTTAAATCAAATACATTTTATAGTATAATATTCAATAAATTTAAATTTACAATGCAACTAATTCACCTCATTATGATGTGCTCGTGGAGGGGTAGTAAATGAGTTATTAACATACAGTTGGTGTGTTTAACAACAATAATTATTTCCTATTAATAAAACGTCATTACAGTTCACGATCACAACTCGAGTTGGCGGCTCATTTTCAATAGTTTTTTTTTTATTAATACATAATTATTATAGTTTTGTTATTTACATTATTAAAAAGTATTTCTTTACATACGATATGAGTTTTTATTGGCAAACCTTACAATATCATATCCGTCACTTGAGAATGAAAAGATTCTATCAATAAATGATTGTTCGAATAGCCGACTTTTAATTAATTGGCGTACGGAAAAATTTGCATATTATTGAGCTTATTTTGAAGTTTCTGTCTCGAGTTACTCAAAATGAAGTGGTTTGAATTAAAGCACAGAAAAAAAAAAAAATGATTTTCTTTAATTTAAAACTAAGTATAGAACTACTGTAAAATGATTTATTGTTTGAGAGAGAAATGTTTCCACATCTCATGATATTAACATATTTTAAAGATTGCATTAAAGAAGAAAGAAAGCATAAAATCGCTAACTTTTTTACGTTGGTCCCATCGATTCAGAGACACCTTGACAAATATACGACAAAAATGTCTTTTAAAAAAAAAGTAATTTCAAAAGAAAATTTAATTTGAAAGAATGAAAAATTTCAATTACTTACTAAACACGAAAACCGACCGACGACGATATATTATTATAAATATATCGTATTTTAACAGATATTGAGTTTTCATTTTATGGACCATTTTATCCAATCCAAAATGTAACCACAACGGTTAAAGAAAATAAATGATAACAATAATAATAATAAAAAGAAAAGGACTAAAGAAACTTTTTGTATCGTATACAATATAAGACCAGACCGAAGAACCGAACTCTGTTATACGATGTAGATATAGTTTAACGGGATATTATTTGAAATTCTGTTTGAAGCTTCTTCGCGTTACATTCTTAAAAGGAAATCGTTTTCGCACCTACGCTTGTTACCTCGACGATTTAGACGGTAATTTTAACGAAAACGCAAGTCCTTACATTGGAAGTAATGAAATTTAACACCGACCCGGTGTATAAGTGTTCACGAAAATGTGCAGCGATTATACGCGTTCAGACTGTGCAGTTAAAATTTTCGTCGGTATCAAACCTGTGTCTTTGCTCGTGTTAAATGAGTGCAAAATTACCAGAGAGCTTAAACAAAAAGCATTATTGTTTAGTACCTAACTTTCTTAAATAGAGAGTGAAATTTTGAAAACAAAACACGTTTGCTGAGAACATTTCATAGAAATAATTTCCAAAAACTAAATGCCAACGTAAAGTATTAATTAGGTAAAAAAATTGTGTATGTTGTTTAAATGTTTAAACTTCACATTTTGTTATGCATTTTGCTGAGTGGTAACAAAAAGTTCGTTCTTAAAACGTCTCGGTTCTTAGTATAAACATTCTTAGTCAGACGGTTAGATAGCATTTGTTTTTAGTTAGTAATTTAAATAGGCCTAGTGCCCAAAACTTACGAATACGCCACTGCTCGTATTATTGTTGTAATTTACAACTAATCTTATTTTGGTGATTTTGAATTTTTTTTCTTCTCATTATCAAGACATTTCTATGATTTTATGGCATTTTCCATATACTATATTAGAACCATGGCCGTATCCAGGGGGGTGGTTTTCCGGGTTCAAACCCCCCCCAAAATGTTTATGTTAAGTTTAAAATTGCTCTAAATATTTTCTTATTACCATCAACCATAACACACACGTTTTCATATATAA
>JAIPRM010013839.1:0-11131 GCA_025469315.1 Stegophylla sp. TES_Ste_2020
TCGAGTCGTTTTTGTCAAATTTTGGGTAGTTTTTTCCAAAAAAAAAAATTGAAGAATTGAGAAATTCAAAAAATGACCTCTCTAAAGTACAATCCAGAGACGAATCGGGTTTCAAAAAGTTATTGATCGAAACTTTTGGACGAGTATTTCCGTACGAAAAGTTGTACGCGGAAAAAAAAAATAAAACAAACATCATTGTAAAAACACTAAAACAATAATAATAATAATAATATATTATTTAACGATAATTATTATTATAAACAGTAAATACATAATATATATTTTTTTTTGTCGCGGCGAAACACGGGACGTCCGAGCGTGCGCGTCATTCGAAACGCACGTGCGGCGTTTCGCTCGTCTCCATGGCTACGGCGACGGCTACGACTGCGACGCGACGACCGTTTTCCCGCTCGGCGTTATTGTCGTCGCGGCCGACGACGTGCCGCACGCGTTCCGACGAGTCAGTCGCCGTACAGCGATGGGCACCACGTTGCGCACCACCGCTGGCACCACCGCGACCACCACCACCACCACCACCTGTCTGTGTCTGCTGGTCTGGGTACACGGTCTCATCGACAGCACAGGTCAGTGTAGTATAGTTTTTTTTTTTTTTTTTTTTTTAATAACGGTTCCCCCCGGGTCCGGTATTCGGTGATCTAAAAATTTCCAAAAAATCTCGAAAAAAAAAAAAAAAAAACTATTAAAACGAATTAGGTAATAACGTCGAACTCTGAATTACCACTCTGAGACCGGATGGCGGAGAAGCTAGTGTTTTTACAATGATGTTTATTGTATTTTATCTGTTTCGTATATTATACTTTTTTGAATAGAAACACTTGTCCGAAAGTAACTTTTCGAATTTGAACTTTCCTCTTTCGAGAGGCCATTTTTCGAAATTCCCAATAATTCTCTCGATATTTAAGGAAAATGCCAAAAAATTTGACAGAAACGCCTTTAAAACTACCATTATTTTTTTTAAGTATTTTTTTTTCTTTTTCTGCTAACACTCTTTTCACTTCGAAATTGTTTTTTCCTTTTCTCAATTAACAGTGTAATAAAAAAATAGTCTTGGTGAAAATACATTTTTTTGAAGCAATAATTTTCATGATTTTCAAGTATAAAATTGTCGTGAACAATATGAAGTTTTACTCAGAATCGTTTTATTGAAGAAATTACTAATAGTTTCGTTAAAATTTAATTAACCCATCCGAGGAACGATGAATACTCATGGTGTGAAGTATGTGAAAAGTGCAAAGAATAACAAAAATAAGGTGTATTTTAGTGTTTTTGGTGTTTTTTTTTTTTTTTTTTGATTGGGATTGAAACAACCAAGTATTTTTTGCTTTTCATTGTATTTCAAAAAAAAACATTCATAAAAAAAAAAAAATTAAAAGTTTGACTTGAATTGGCGGAATTATATTGGTTGTATCGAAACGTATTGCTGCAAGAGCTTCCAATTGGCGGCCACATCATCTTTTGATATTTTTCTCATCTTTTGATCATGTCTAAAACAACAAATATACCTACATTTATAATAAAAAGTAAATATTTTTGTCATCCGTGAACCTCGAAAACCCCCCCCCCCCAAAAAAAAATAACCAAAATTGAGTCAATTCATATTGTGTATTGGAAAAAATAGTTATGACAAGTACAAATACATGTAATTTATGTTTTCTTTCATTTTTTTCCTTTGTAGGTACACGTTTTTCTATTGAAAAACTTGTTCAAAAGTTTCGACCAATAACTTCTTGCATCACAGTTTTCCTCTAGATAATACTTTTAAGGAGTCATTTATCGTCGAAATTCACAATAATTTTCTCAAAATTTAAGAAAAAATTCCCGAAATTGACTGAAAAGACTGGGAAATTATCTTTTTTTAATCCAAGTTTATGAAAATTTTAGTATATTGTATATTAGTAAATACTTTAGCGGTTAAACAATAATATCAGAAATATTTTGACTTGTAAGTATTTTGAAAATGTGAAAAAAAAATGTTTGAAATTTTTTTTCTAACATTTTTTTTCTCATTAAAAAAAATTTTTAGCTTCTCTCAGTTAATAATGAAACATAAAACTGGCCGAGCAACAATTTTTTTTATTAAAACAAACTTAATATTTTTCAAGTAAATTTGTCATTGAATAAACTAGAGCTCCACTTAGAATCGTCATATTGAAGAAATTATTTTTAGTTCCTTTAAAATTCAACACACCCAAAAGATTATCCCACTCGTTACGATAAGTACGTTCTATTTTCGAATTTAATGTTATGTCATTTGTATTTATTTACGAAATAAATGTTTAATATAAAATAGCCGGGCATGCTTCGCACGACGGGTGGGATTCTCTTGACGGGTGTATTTAATTTTAAACAAACGATAAATCATTTCTTCGATAAAACGATTCTGAACGAGGGAAGTTAATAACATAAACAAATAAATGAGAAAAAAAAGTCCAAAATTTTTTTTTCATATTTTCAAAATTTTCTCACGCCAAAATCTTTCTTATATGATTTTCTATCTATGTTTTAATTTTCATAAAATTCGGATCAAAAATCGTTGGTTTCTGAGTCGTTTTTGTCAAATTTAGGGTAGACTTTTTCCAAAAAAAAAAAAAATTGAAGAATTGAGAAATTCAAAAAATGACCTCTTTAAAGTACAATCTAGAGGCAAATCCGGTTTGAAAAAGTTTTTGATTGAAACTTTTGAACAAGTATTTCCATACGAAAAAATGTACACAGAAAAAAAATAATAAATAAACATCATTGTATAATCACTAGCTTCTTCACTTCGTCCAGAATCTAAAACATGACGATGAAAAGGCGTGGTTTATGAGATTGTGTCTAATTGTTTGAATAAGAATAAAATTAACATGTAATCTGGAACTTAATGGACGTTCATTATTTGGCATTGAAACATTTATAATATTTTATTCTCTACCCTTGTATAATTTTAAACGTCCCCTACCCTTTTGAAAAAAATACACTATGTTTTTTTTTGTTTTTGAGTACGCGTCTAGTAACAGCTTTGTAAAAATTCATAATAAATTTCGTCCAAATCCAAAAAACAAAATAAACGTGTTCAGAATTTAGTTTTGTTCAAAGCAGTAGACACAATAATATAATAATGTCCCGTGCATGTTCTAACGCGTTTCGTTCGATGGACGTGATTTGATTTGTTCGCTCTGGTACAGACGAAAACACCGGGCCATTAAAGACACACGCACACTCCTATTACGCCTATTTTGGCGAATGTGAAATCACCTTGAAAATAGTTAACAAAAAAAAAAAAAAAAAAAATGTTATAAACACCACATGTGTAGTTATAATCTCCGGGGCAAGAGGGGTATTTTTGGGTGTACACAAAGTTTGGCAATAAAAACATTTAAAAACTATTGTTATATAATATTATTAGGTATTATTTAGCGACTGTCGGACCAACGTTGTAAACTCCATCAAATAGTATATTACAACATGTTGGAAACAGCCAATCAAAAAAAAAAACAGTAGAAAAACAAAAAATGTTTTTATGTTTACTAGTGGAGAATCGACACACGGTTGAATTTCGTAAAAGACGTGTTGTCTTTTAAATATATTCCCTGACAATAATACAAATACTATTTAAGAAAAAACGCAATATAATTTAAATATCAAAAATTAAACTAATTTAATAATATTTTAATAATAATTTTTACATCAGACTGTGTTACCATAACGTGTAACGAAAAACAAAATTTTTGGAAGACATTCTATCCAATCGCTAATAGGCTAGACCCAACTCATGTACTCCATAAAAAATACTTTGGACTCAATTCATGCTTTTTTTTTTTTTTTTTAATTCTGGGAGCCAACTCGAGCTTAGTGATCATAAACGATTAAGATAACAGGTGGTATGCAAAACTCCACCGACTCCCGTGTGCAGTGACTTTTCCAGTTGATTAACGGCCTTTTCTATGACGTATAAAATTTAATATATAATAAGGTTTATTAAAACGTATAATATGTACAAAGCTTTGACCTTTGACACGTTACATTAATTCTTTAGTTCACTCCAAATTCAATGTTACTTTAGTTTGACACATAAATATGTTATTTTGCAAAATCTATGTTTGTTTTCTGTTCAAAATATAAAATATTTCTCATGCGGAATGTAATATATGCACGTAACATTTAGATCATTTCATTAATTAATAAAATTTACAAGATTATTTAACTTGGAATTTGTACTCAAATAACTCCATGATATCACATTGATTACCTTGAACTTATTGGGTTGAAAAAAATTATGAAAACATTGATAAAAAATAATTTTCTTAGAAAAATTTACCATTTCATTATTATATTATAATCTTATCAAAATGTCTTATTTTTATCTTATTTAATTAATAATTATCTAACTAAAATCTACTTAATACACGAAATCACTTGAAAACGGAACAAAATGTGGGGCGCCGCCGAGGACGGTTTCCTACGGCGATGTGGCCGGAAATCCGGTCAGCATCAACGGCCGGGTAGAGTCGATTCGGAAACGAGTTTAAGGAACGAACGAAGGGGAAACGCCCTGGGTTTGAGGGGAAATTTCGATACGGCCATAAGATTCAAAATTTTCTCACGATCGACCCGTTCGATACCCCTTATTAAAGGGGATAGGATTTCGGTAGAAAATAAAGGTATTTTGAAAAAATAATATTTGATGTTATAGTCTTTCCAATCGTTTGGAAACACTACCGGAACATACAAAAAAAAAAAAAAAAAACCGATAAAATATACTATAGTAAATTTGATTTTCAATTAAACTTATTTTGGTGATTTAATCGTAACGTCAAAACTAAGTGCGATAATGAGAAAAGTAACAACTTGAAATTTACAACCGTTTTCAAAAATAGTGTGTACACAGACTACCAGTGGTGTGCCCAGGAATTTCTCGTGAGAGGGGATGTAATCTGCAGGTGGTGAAATGGGAACTAAATCCAGGACGGGATTTTCCAGGTAAATTAGGCGAAATTAGCCCCTACGATCAATCAAAACCCTTCAGATTTTGAAAAAGTTTGATAAGAAAAATGCCCCGGGTAGGGAGAATCAATCAAATAAACACGTTTGCTCCCCCTTTTCCCCAAATGTTTTATCCTAAATGTGCCAATAGGTGAATTTCAATAACGTAAAAATGGGTCAAGTACGTTTCGGCGCAGCTGCAGGTATATTATTATAATGAACCTAAAGACTGTATTTCTTTTTTTTGCATATAGAGTTACTGTAAAAAATTTGTAAATTATATTTAACAGTAGACAGCTTTTGCTCATTCAGTTTTGGCACTTGTCCGTTACACCAGTGCTCGAATTGAGGGGGTGCGCAGGGGGACGGAGCTTTTTTATAAAATTTTCAGAGCAGCCTTACTATTTTTTTTTTTTTTTTTTTATTGATACTATATGCAAACCGCGCGATATTACCATCGCTCGGAATCACTCGGTAACAACAATACTTTGTCTGTCTGGTCTGTGCCCGAACCTCTGACATTGCTTTTCGCGTCTGAACCGATGCGAATTGACAAGTCACGTCGAAATACTTCTAATTGAGAGAGACGGAGACCGCAAACGTGACTTCGCGGACGTCTGTGATTGTTTAATTCCACGCGCATAAACACACCGACACACGTACAGTTAACCGAATTCGGGTATACACTTGGGCGGTTATATTATCATTATTACGCGTGTTGACAAACGACAAACTGATCGAAACTCCACGTCGACGAGCATATAACAGCCGATACCCATTCGTAGACGAATCGAATTCGAATCGCTCGGGGCGGCCTGGTATTGCCGTGTTTAGGATTTTTGAATGAAGTGTAGTGTGCCGGTGCGACCAGTGGCGTATTCAGAGGGGGGGGGTTACGGGGTTATAACCCCCTCCGAAAATTTAGCGTCGAAAAATACTTATCAATAAAACATTATCGATCTTCTTGAGTGTAAATAAACTAGAAATATTTTTTATAATATCTGTCTGTACTTTCACTGATATTTTTTTTTTCCAATAAAACCCTTGTAAAATGAAATTGATTCTTTATCCGTAGGAAATTTTATTGTACAGAAAAAAAAAAATGTAACAAAATTTTCTACTTAGACACCAAGTTTGAAAATAATCGGTCGAACCAATTTTTTTATGCACGTTAAAGTGTGTAATTTTAAGTAAAACTAACGAATTTCTTAATTCAGACGGTTATAGAGAAAAAAGTTGACTTATTATTTTCGAGATTTTTTTCAGCTCAATTAGACATATATATATATATATATATCAGTGAGAGTATATTAAATTTTTAAGTCCTAATATTAAAAATCAAATATTTTTTTCACATAAAAACTAACAAAAAAAGAAAAATTTCCAAATTTTTTTTAAACGCTGTACTTAACTCAAAATATTAATCAATTCTTTTTGAAATTTTATGAAATGTTTTCGTCACCATTTTTAGTAATTGGTGATTTTTTCAAGTTTCTAGCTGCATTATATTCGAAGTTTTGGTAAAAAGCATTTTTTAATTTTACGGAAATTCTGGTGATACTATATTTTATTTTTTGTCAATTTTTCGAAAAAAAATTTTGGACATTTTTCTTATATTACGTATTAACTTCCTTCGTTCAGAATCGTTTTACTGAAGAAATGATTTGTCGTTTCTTTAAAATTTAATACGCCCGTCAACAGAATACCACCCGTCGTGCGAAGTATGTCCGGCTTTTTTACAGTTAATAATTAAAATATAGTTAGAAAAACTATAAATGTGTTATTATTATATCGATATTACACCTACGAATAATACCTGTGTTTTGAGTGTATATTGTACTGAAAACAATACGAACAAATGCGGTAAGTACAAGTACTGTAAAATACGTAGGATAAGATAAGCGAATAACATAATACCTACCTTAAAAAAATTTATAAAAATATGACATTCAAATGAAAATGACAATCCCGTAAAAAACAGGACGTATGGTCACTCCAGTATAATATAATACGTCATATTAATAATTCGTAATTATTCGTTAAAAATATTGTTTTTTTCGTCGATTCTGGTTTTTTTTTTTTTTTTTTTTTATCTCACTGGGCATTTTACAAAATATGGGATACTATCTATCGTTGCACGTGTGCATACGAAATAATATTGTACTTAAGTCATTTTTTTTTTTTTTTTTTTTCATTCCGATCGAAACACAAACGTGTAAAATTAAAGTCGGTCTCGTTTTTCCTCCTAATCAAACCCGACACGCATACTGCAGTAAACAACAGTTAATACTCGAAAATGCCAAAAGAAACACGATTCGTAAAGAGGGGTAATCGTACACTAACGATTTCATTTCGACAATAATCGTACGTATACAGTAAGTAGCACTTAAAAGTTCACGATTATAGTACAGACAGTTTCATCCGATTAATGCCGCCGCCATTTATTATTATGTCTCGGATGGCCGAATGAAAATAGATTCGAAAAATATTTTTATATATATATATGTCCAGTGGCGTTCTCAGAATATTTCAATGGAATGGGGATGAAAATTTTTTTTAGAAAAATAAGCAACAGTGATTTCATCGCACAACTCTAATATCGTTATAATATTGAACGTTAATATAATGGTATTGTATATTATTATCATCAAGTCATATTTATTGTAATTTACATTAAATTTGTAATCATTTTATAATGACAATGACATTTAATCCAAATTAAACTATCGATTTTTCCGAATTTTTATCAGTTGAATCAAGTACACGTTCAGGATCCAATAGACGCGATACATTTCCAAATGATGTACTCAACACTCAAAACCGATTAAATATTTATGAAATTTCGAAGAAAAATTTTCGCGACCATTTTTTGTGGTTGTTACTTGCTGCGTTATTTTCGAAGTTATGTTGAAAAGCAATTTTCGATTTCACGAAAATTTCGGTAATTGCATATTTTGCCGTTTTTTCGACAGATTTTCCACGATATTGGAAAAGAGCATTGAGAAATTTTAAAAATCACCTCTATAAAGTACCGTTTGAGTATGATTTCAAGTCTACAGAGTTACTGATCGAAATTTTCGGACAAGTATTTGTATACGAAAAATTGTTTACAGAAAGAGAAAAAGAAAAGAAAAAAGAAACATCACTGTAAAATTATAAGCTTTTTCGCTTTGCTCAGAATCTAAAAAATTCATCTTGGGAGAGGATCTATCCCCCCCCCCGTGAGAACGCTCATGTATATGTCAATTATAATGTTAGATAATTGATAATATTTTTAACTCTGTCATAAAATATAATATAATACAACAGGTCGTGCGATAAGTTCAAAATCGTAGTTTTAAAATGCTAAAAATATTTTACTATTCACAAAAATCAATATTGCGCAAAATTTTTTATGAAACTTAAATAATAACTTATGACTGTAGGAACGAAAATTGTATAATATGTTTTTTTTTTTGGTATTCATGGAAACTTTTAAATTTGGAACACTGCTGGTAAGCGCATTCATTTGATTCCTGCCAATAATATTGTTCACACGTTTTTGGAAAATGAAACAAAACAAAAACGACTGAATTAGCCAAAATTGTATTATTCAGTCACGTGTGGTTAAGTATCATCCGAAACGCAAAAGTTCTCTAGTTCACGAAATAAACCATAAATAAAAAAAATATATAATTTATGTTACGGTACTGATAAGTGGCATTATTAAACTTATTTCAAAATACATTGGTAGATTATTTTTTTGTTTAATTAAACACACTCAAATCATGGCAACAATGTTTGGTTCTACCGACATTTGTAAATTATTTTTTTTGAAAAACGAGTACTTATCGAGAGCCATTGGTAGAATCGGAATGAAAATTCTAAGGGGATTTGAGTGATTTTGGGAGAATCAAAAATCTGGGACCGAGGAAAAGACATACGATTTCTCGTAGTAAATAAAATATATTTGACATTGTATTATTATTATTATTATTATTATTTTTTAATTGTAGTAATTGTCAAAAATTTGTATATCCTTATTTTGCTATAACAAAAAAACACTAAGATTTTTATTCCTTCGGCGCTCATTTATTTATTTATTCATATATTTTAATATTCCAAACTCAGAAACAGAAATTACTACTTACTTGTGCCAACCTTTGCTTTATAGGGTCTATTTCAGTGGTTCCCAACGTGGACGTTACCGCCCCTTTGTGGGCGTTTTTTATATTGAGGGGAGGGGGGGGGCGTTTTACTGAAGGAGGCGCTAAAGAGGGCGATGTAAATTATATTCTATTTTAGATTTATAATTGGCAAAAAAAAAAAAAAAAAAAGTTCATTAGTTTTTACTAACGATGACTACAGGATTACATTTTTTAGGTATGTATTTTTTTAGAAGATTAGAACTACGTGAAAAGAGAGATCTTTTGAAGATCCATTGAGCCAGAAGGAATTTTTATTATCAGTTGAAAACTTCAACTTCGAGGCATTCATTTGTCACATAAGTATTTTAAGTACAATTATTATTTTATACAAGCGAAGTCGGTATAATAATATAATATTTAATAGGTATTCCAATTTATAAGTATACATTATTTAGTTGTGTTAAATATGTTTCTTTTTTACAAAGAAAAAAAAAAAAAAATTAAACAAGATTTATGTGTTTCTTGAAATTCTATTAAGTGTAATTTATGACTATGAAAAGGAAAAAGAAAAAACGGGGGGGGGGGTGATAAGTTTATCAAAAATTGATGCGAGGGGGCGGGCGGTGTGAGATTTTCGGGAGTCAAGGGGGGCATTGAGTAAAAGAAGGTTGGGAACCACTGGTCTATATTGTCTCGTATTCGTCCCTAAACAAACTTATTCTATCGCGATCACGCGATAATTCCCCAAATATTCGACACGGCGTATTTCGTTCGTTTAAAATTCCCTCGTGCCAACGACACTAAAACGCAGGATAACAATAATTGCACGCGAAGTCATGCGTGCAACACCTCTCTTATAACATGTCGGGTTAATCTATTCGACGACGGCGGCGCAGGTTTTGGGTGTAATTTCAAAATGGAAAAAAAGAAGACGAGGAAAAAACAAAAAAAACAATTTAGCGAACATCAATAAATCTATTAAATCAATCGCGTTAAGGATGACGAGTATAATAACGTACGCGTTTAATTCGCAGGTTAAATCAGCGATTTCGACGCGCAATAATACAATAATAATAATAATAATAACAATTGTTTATTTATTTATACTACGGACAAGGTGATGTCCAATTACAAAATAAAATTACAATAGTGATTATAAAAGAGTGTCTGGTGCATAATTAAATAATAATAATAATAATAATAACATAACCTCAATATAAACACTATCAACAGACGAAAAATTTTATGACGTTGGACAGGATAATATTACCAGTAGACGTCATAATATTTAACATGACGTGAACGAGATAAATAATTTTCATTATGATGAGGAATATAAAATAAATCTCTGTTACGAGTGGTATGACAATGATTGATTTTAAAGTTGATTCAGCGCTAAGTACGAAAGAGTCGTCAATGTCGTTATTTAGTGTAATATGTATTTATTTGGGAGAAAGCAGCATATATTAAGCGTAGTTGTGTCTTCTATCTTTTAAGGGCTGCGTACGAGTTGATTCCCGGGTACCTGTTTATACCTGCACCGACACCGTTGAGTTGATTCCCGGGTCATAAGAGGGGGCACGTACGAGTTGATTCCCTATTGTAGTATATCAATAGTTATCAATAGGCGATTCGATCAACAGGTGTCACGAAAGAATTGAAGAGTTTATGGACTACGGATTTGATAATATTATATTTCTCCAGAAGCTAGTTTTCCACCAAGTATATGGGCTCAATTCTCAACTACGAACAGTTGTGAGTTTTCATTCTAAGCTCAAACAGTTGTTTCTATAGTGGGCACCCAAATATTTTTGTATTTATAAATGAGCTGTTAAAAGTACAATCAGAAACGTATATTAAATGCACGAGTAAATGGAACTAAGAAATCTAGAAAACAACAAGAAAAACAAATTTTTTTAAGAGAAGAGATGTCACGGTATAATGGTAATCTCATTACCAGATACCAATTTATAAAGACAATGTGTTACAAATTTTTACCAAATTACTAAATTTTTTTA
>JAIPRM010013840.1:0-11130 GCA_025469315.1 Stegophylla sp. TES_Ste_2020
TTCTATTGAACATTTTCAACTTTTTTTTTAAATGTTCAATTATCGTCCACGCTACATTAAAAATATTTTTTGAATTTTTTTCCACTTACAAAGAATTTCGGGAACCAATTCGGATGTGTTTCACTTATCTAGAATATCGGGAACCAATTCGGATATGTGTTTCGTGGAATGTCGGGAACCAATTCGGATGTCAATTTTCAGGTATGGGAACCTATTCGGATGCAGCCATTATTGTTATTTTACCGTCAAAATGGTAAAAATGACCTTATATTTTTTTAACTTGGTGTGAATGTTCACGGTTTTTTTTTTTTTTTTTGTGTGAAAAGAACTTACTGTACCAGTTTATGAAAAAAGGCTCATTAATAATATTATGTATTTATTCAGTATTCATAAATCATAATGAACAACATCATACTCAGAAAAAAAAGTTATGAAAATGTAACGACTGTTTAAAGCGTTTCATAAATAATCAAATATTTTTAAGTATTACATTTAATTTGACGATTGAGTTACTATATCTACTATTTAAATATAGTCAATAAATAAAATGTATCATAATAATAAATCTTTATGATATCTCACATCAAGCACTAAGACTTTTTAATATTAAGTTCCTTTTTGGTTATAATAATATAAATATGCCTACTTCTTGACTTACATGTTACTGAATTATATTTATTATTATTTAATTTATTTTCGTGCTAAATAGTGTTGAATTCAGGTAAAATAAAAAAACATTGTTTTATGCAGTAAAAATTTGCAGAATCGTGCAGGTAAATAAGTATATTGTGCAGAATTGTATGTCGCCCATAAATTACGTACAGCCCTTCATATTAACTATACGGCATACGCATTGAATATCTCAAGGCCCAATTATTCGAGTACTCTAGAAATAGGACCGTCTCGTTGACTCGGAAAAAAGCTGAGTAATCCTGTACCTAATCGCGTATAGCTGTTAATATGTAGGGCTAGGACTTATGTGCATTGACATGCTTTTGTATCCAAAATTCGTTTTTATATAAATGTGAGTTATTTCGTCCATAATTCGATCGTGTTGATTTCATTATTTATCTTTTGCATTTTTTCGGTAATTTTTGGTTATAAGGTCTTTTTTTTAATAACTTTGTGCATTTTTCTATTTTTGATTGATATAATTACATTTTTCAATAAATCAAAATAAAACAGAAATATTTGCATAGTCTTAATTTCATTCTTTCAGTGTAACACATTTAATATTATAATATATCGTATAATTTCAATATCTTCTCATTGGCGGGAAGAAATTTAACCCTCCTCTTCCTCAGAACCCCTTATTTCTGCCTATGTTCCTTTTATCTGTTTTATGTCGCTGAATACTATTTTTAAGAGGGAAGCCGTTATTTTGTTTTGCTACCCATCAGGGAAAAACCAGTCGATTTGATTTTTCTCGAAAGAGACGTCATTCTTCCCTAATATAATTTTAAACCTCATAAATATAATATTTAAATGTGATGACAGAATTATTTAATTATTATTGATAATTATTCAAATTCATAAATATATGTTATGTGTACATAATAACAAAAAGCTTTTTGCAGTAATACAATAGTCACACTCAACCAACTAATGGTTATAACTTAAATAGGCTTGGAGTCTAAAACTTTCATAGAGGAAATAAAATCAATAATGAAATAATAAAATAATGTTATGATAACTAAATTTTTTTCATTATATCACTTACCTTTTACTACCTTATATTATTTCTAACAAGTTATGAATTATGATAACGTATAAGGAAATACTTAACTGAAAATATGACAAATCCACTTTTTCAAAATACTTTACAACTCATTGCTGAAATGGAAACCCGATAGTTTTACTTTGAAAAACGTATATGTACTACAAGAGAACTGTAAATATTGATGGTCGTATTAAAAGCGAAACTGGCCGAGTGTAATTATTATTGACGTCGTTAGGAAGGAAAATTCGACAATTAGTCGCAGTTGTCTCCGTCCGTAATATTACAATGTAGATATTATATACTGTGTACATATGTCATAACGAATCTATTGGGCCTCGTAACACAAAGCAAATAGTGAGACCTTTTCTTTACTTAATTTCTATTTTACGACGGTTATATACTGTTTTATATTTGTGAACCGTTTAAACGTAAAATAACTAATAAAATAAGTATGTAAGTGATTGTAATACTATATTATACGTACATGCAAAAATCAATAACAACGGACAGACAACTGTTTATAAAAAAAAAATTCAAGTGTAAAAACCATTATACAATTATATTGTTAAGGTACTTTTGTAGCGTGATAGATTGTAATTTTTCTTGCTTTGTCTCAATCAATTTCGTGTAAAATCTTAAAAGTTATTTAAGTTATTTTAAAAACCATATTATCACGCACTATATTATTTCTTTTTCTCGTGGTCTGACTAGTATTTTATTTATTTTTATTCGTGTCAAGGATAAATAATTAGCTCCTAGAATGATTAAATACGATTTAAATACTATTAATATAATATTTGGAAACTCATCCTGCAATGATGAAATTTCATTAAATCTTTTTCATAAATTAAATAAATAAAAGATACATTGCACACACACACACACACACACACATCAGGTGAAAAGCAGATAACTATTTTAAATTTCTAGCAGCGTGAAGAAGCCAAAATCAATTAAACATTGATGTTTATTTAATTATTTTCTGAAAACTCTTTCTACTCGAAACAATTCTCGATATAATACATGTAGTCTACATCTACATTCTACACGTTGTAGCAGTGGCGGATCCAATATCTTAATTTGGAGGGGAAGATAAGACAAAATTTGATCAAATATACATAAAATTAACACAGTTTTGTATGCATTAAGCATTTTTAGTAAACATAAAATTTACATAATAATAAAATTTCTAAGAAAGGTGATCAACCTTATCGCCCCTCCCCCCTATGGATCCGCGCCTGCGTTGTAGGATAGGTTTTCGTTAAAGAATATTGTTTGTATGGTAATTTATATGGAGGTAATTTTGAGAAATTCTCGATAGTTATGCCAAGCGTATGGAAATTTGAGCAAAAACGATAAAATATGCCACAAAAGACAAAATTAAGTCGTAATAGTAATTATAAATATAATTTATATATTAGAAACTTGAAACTTTCGAATAGTTTAATACAGATTATAAAAATTTAACCACTTTTGGGATAAATATTATTAATTGTCTTTTGTCGAATTAGAAAAAGAAAGTACCTGATTTATTATGTTTGAAAACAGTCTAGAAAATTATACTGAACGTATAAAATATATTGTAAATTTGATTTGTGATTTGAAATAATTGTGAATCATGTAGGTAGATTCAATACGTTATGTTTATTAAGTTAGTTCGAGAAAAATCATTTGTTAAATGCATATTTTATCTTTGCCTTTTATTATTTTAGTCAAAATTTATCTGTTTTAATGCCGGTTCAGAAAAATTTTTTAAATAAATTTACGAAAGGTAAATTCGCATGTGTTGTTTTTGTTTAGGTAAAACCAAATTATCTTTTTAAAACTTTATCATACTTAATAAATAAATTGTCTTGAATAATAATTATTTGTAGTGAAACTGCAGTTAATTTTTCGAAGGAGATTTTTTTCATTACTGAGTACAGTTTGTGTTTCTTACAGAGTTGTGTTAATATATGTAATTATAACTATATTAAATATAGTTTTATTCAATGATTATGATTATTTAAATATCGTTTAGGTTTGACAATCGCATTAAACCTACTATATTTATATCTTAATATTAAAGGATGAAAATTATATTTATGAGCGTAATTATTGTGTTCATTTAAAATATTTATTTTCTCGGAGTTCAGATATAGCTCGTTAGATTTTCGGTTCAAGTGTATCCAAAATCGCAGTATTATTTTAATATCATTAAAAATGTTATCGTTTTAAAGAGTTTGCCAAGTCATGTAATTTTACGATATTCTGTGAGAACTTTTTTCTCTTTATAAGATAATATCGCACGGAGAGTATGTATAAAAAAAAACACACACACACAGACTGTCCGGCTGTATAAACATTAAACAACACCAGCGCCCGTCCTTTTGGTTGATTGATGGGTTTGCGCAACAGTAAATCATAATTATAAAAATGCCCACAAGCATAAATTACGAGCGGCAGACACCGGGGGGAGCCAAACCCCAATAGAAAATCCCTTTGGTCATTGGGTCAACACCGCGCTAACCCTTTTTAGGTGGGGATTATTTTTACAAGACTTTCAGAGACCACACCTTTATAGAATCAACAGTTTACGGTAACCAGCCTAGGAGTGCACTTGGAATTTTCGTTCGAAGTAAGTAATATTTACTGAGCTTATTTCGGATAAATAACATTATTTTTAATTTAAAATTCATCGAATCGCATATTTGCATATCTAGTAAAACGATTAGTAATTAAAACAATGCGCTTAAATCATTATGGCTCTTAAAATTCTTAGTCACCTGTAATTTCTACATTAACTAATGATATATTTTATGTATAAAATAATTAATGTATATGTTAACTGAATTTAAGCCAAATATAAGCCGTTTTTAATTTATACAATATTGTAGTAAATCGAGTGCAAATGTTATGAGTTTATGACTATGAGTTTACAACTGTAAACAAGGATTTTTAATTATTAAACGCCACAATTTTTCGAACAAAATGAATTTAAATTAAAAAATAACAATAGTAAGTACGTATGTATGTACTTATTGGCTGAAGCCACAACTAAATAGATGTTTTTTGTAATGAGTTAAAAGATTTTAACATCTTTTTTGATTTTTTCTTTTACTGTACCGTTTGTAGTTTTAGTGTTTTTCTGGATATAGATAAGTAATTTACTTACTTAGAAACAAAAATTCATTAATAACTAAAGATTAACAATAATACGTTTTTTAAATAATTATCTTTACTCGTGCCCGCACGTGTGTTTGTGAATACAATTTTTAACTTTAAATATTCAAACGCAGTTTACATTTTTTAATTATTTGAAACTTGCATACTCAAATTTTTATAAATCACGCAATTATACGTACAGTTAAAATTAATTAAACATGGCAGCTGTAGTAAACATTTAATATTTAGATGGGAGAAAACAAAATATAAACATTTATGCATTCTTTATAAAATAACAAAAGTTTATAACAGAAATCAAATAATATAAAAAGTAAAAATCTTTCAATATACAATAATTTTATTCTGGAAAAATCAATTAATATTTTTATACGGTAATGGATACTTGTGTAATAAATTTAGCGTTTGAAATTTATTGCACTTATATTAAAGGAAATTTGCACCCGAATTAACAAAAATATGCAGTAATTTTAATTTTTAAATTACGTTAAGAAAATTTGATTTATTAAATTTTAACTTTAAACATTTTTTTTAAATTAGATCATAATTTTTAGTAGATTTTTTTACAACATTTAAAAATGTAAACATTTTCTTTAAAATTTACTTTTTTTAAAAAAAAAAACTACATTGTACAAAAAATGTCCTGTAATATGAATAAATGTCGTGAAAATATAAAAAAAAATTACGTAAAAAATAAAAAATGCATGTAGAGCTTAAAATGTTATATAAAAAGTATAATATATTATTCTAAACGCGTGAGACGAGTTTTTAGCGCATTGTGATAACATTTTGTAGAAATTAAAGGGGACAAAAATGCAAGTCATCAACATTCTATTTTTAGTGATAATAATTTATTCTTATTGTTTATCAAAGTTCTTTTTTTCAAATACGCGTAGCTATAGGTTCTGACGGGAATGATTTAAAATTGTATATTTACATGTATTTTACCTATACTCTGTTTTAAATCGTTTATTCGCTGTATCCGTACTAATATATATTTACTTATTATATAATACATACAACGAAAACACGATTTTAAATAATAAACGAAGCCATATTGAAATAATTTGACGGACGAGTTAGATTTTTTAACGAGCTATTTTGATGTTTACTCGACGGGGTACTTGAGTTATTGCGTTTTCCGTCAACAGATATTATGTTATATTATTATTATTATTATTATTTATACACCAAATTCCAAAACGCGTTCTGCGAGTTTTTTTTTTTTTTTTATGGGAAGTAATACTAAAAAACGTCTATACGTATTATAATAGTATAATATAGGTCATTTCAAACACACTAGCGAGCGTGCGATCGAATCCCTTGTGAGGGGGTAGGTATCGGAAAAAACGGGATATGTATGTGAATATTAGATGAGAAGGGTCAAAGGTGTGAAAAACGGAAATCGAACCAGTACCGGAGATTCCGGTTCCGGATCATATCGTAATGGTTATTGCCGATGACGTGTATTGTCCATGTAGAGCGTCTTCGTTATCGGAGGGACACGGACGACCGTCTGGGAATCGAATCCAGTATTTCAGGTTATCATTATTTTATATAGACACTATTGGAAAACGGTATACGTAAGGAAATATTGAGTACTAGCTTGTTGTATGCAATATAGAAGACGGCGATGAACTGATTTATTATAATCTTGCAATAATAATAATAATTATAATAATTATTTTGAGTATAAACATATCCCGCGGTTTTCCTACCGATGCGCATAATAAGCATAATATATAACACATTTCAAAACAATTTTTTTTAAACTTTTTTTTTTTTTTTATCATATCGTATTGTTCCAATTCCGGTTTTCGTTTATTCGTCGGCCAACCTAAGTCTCGCAAAGTCTTCGAACACTATGTTGTCTTCGTCGTCATCTCCGAAGCTCTTCTGATTCCTCATCCTGTCCGAGCTCTTCATTTTCTTCAACACGCCCTTCTGCGGCGCCTTCGGCGGTGCGGTCGAATCGTCGGCCGCTGTGGTTGATAAAAAAAAAAAAAAAAAAATGACGTTTTCTCGTATAATTTCTACAAATATACAATAACACGCTACACCAGGGATGGCAAATAGAATTTTATGAATGTACTAAAATAAGATAATAAATATATATATATATATATTTTAGTTGAGCTTTTTCAACCGTGTCATGTGTTATTTTTCTAAACACAAAATAATTTTATTTAATCCGTAAACACTAATATTTTTAATGATAATTGGTTTGTTGTTTTTCATATTTTTGAAAAGTTTGGTATAATTCTTAAAAGGGTATGAGGTAAAAGAAATGTCGATCTAAAAGGAGGCTGAACGAAATTTTTAGATGAGTTTTTTTTACTTGCAATTGTAATAACAATAGCATACAAAAAAAAATAAATAAATAAATAAATAAATAATAATAATAAAAATACTGTAAAACCAATAATATATTCTTTGGCTTCGCTAAATATATGAATTTTAAGTCTTTCCGGTGCCGTCGAAGTCTCTCCTATGCTACTTATTTGCCATCTCTGCACTACACTATATTTACCTGGATTCGGGTGCATGAGTTTGAACGGCACGTCTGTGACGAGTTCGCCTCCCAACGTTCCACAGTTCAACTTTACTCTGACCGAATATGAAATGACGATACCTGTTTGGTCACTGGGGCCTCTGCCACCCGACACTAACGTGGACGATGCCAAATTTACGTCGTCGTCCTGAACGATTTATCGATAAATTTGTATCGACAATATATAAGGTGATCCATCAAGAATGTTCACCCCCTTCTTTGGCCATAAAATGCGAAAATTTGTATTTTTAAAAAAAAAAATGTTTGGGAATGTTTTAATTGGGTACATCCCATTTTGGTAAAATCGATACCTTTTTACTTGAAAGCTGATGATACGTTTGGGTAGCGTTTTTTCAAAATTGTATAGGCTGTTTGGGAATGTATAGTAAAATAAATATGGATTGTATTGTTATCTGATTATGATAATATTTACAATCCATAAAATACATTTTATATTTTCTGTATTAATATGTATCAATAAAACATCATCATATTAAGTTTAATTATAATAAGTAACTCACGATTAATAAACAGTGACTTCATAGTTTAAAAATTGCAATTTATACAGTGGTAAAAAAAAAATAATAATGCTTATTTTGATACAATAAACATAAGTTTCCATAAATGTCAATTTCTATCTACTATACCAAACGGTAATCAGTATTGCCCCTATACCTATTCGGTTAGAGTAGAATCTAAAATAAAATAAATATTAGAGTATATTGGTTAATATTTTTGTCATAGTCCCTATTGTAACCCAAACGGGCTATCATATTCATACCCAAATAGGCCATGAAATGTTACCCAAACGTCCTACTAAAAAGGTCGAATTCACCTAAATGTTTTCCTCCCGTTTAAGTCACTATAAAAACTATGTCTTATTTTAGTAATGAATTACTAATAATTATGATATGAATCTTCATTTTTACCACATATTACTAATTATAATGTTTAATTGTATAGATTCATAATAATTATATAGATACATGGATAACCAAATAATAAACAACTAAGATAGTGTTATCCTTAATACTAAAATTTGAATTATTCGAAAACTATTCGTTCAAAATTTGATTTCAATATTTCAAAAATTCATAGAATTACTTGACTAAAATTTCGCAGTAAAAAAAGAAGATTGGAATTTAAAAAAAAAAAAGTTTGTATTGTCATGACATAAGGTGACATAAAAAAAAAAAAAAAAAAGCGATGGTTTTTATAGAAACTTAAACATTAACAAGGAAGTAAATTCAAATTTTTGCTATATTGCTGCCGTAAAAAGGGGGTTAACACGCTTAGTGGATCTAACACTACCGATAGTATATTATGTACCTTCAGACGTCCGTCTAACGCAATGCCTCTGCGGTCTTTGTTGCTTGATGCCAGTGGGATTAAAAAGAATTGTTTGGTGAACGCGGCTCCCGGTGTGATGGGGCAACCCTCTCGAGTCTCTAAACTGGCGACGAATTTCGAAAATTGAGCGTTTACCATCGTGATTTCGGTATGCTGAACTACATATACCTATAGTATAATATATATTATAATAATTATAATAATCAGAACTCGAGACTTAAATCATCATTTGCATATTTGTTTGTAGCATATGAAAAAATACCTGAGTAAGCTTAAAATCCATTTTATGATAAAAGGTATTCAATATCAAAAAGGTTTAATGCATATTTTTGCATATTTTAAGGTTTTTGCATTTTTTTTTGGCATATTTCTAGTGAATTTGCTATTTATTGTTAATAAACGCAGAAAGACATAAATAAATATTATATGATAGGTTATTAGCAGTGATTGACAAACTTAAAACGTCATTAAATTATTGACGCAGGAATTCGTTCTTTATAGATAAAAATTTTCTCGAAATAGTAATGCGAATAGACAATATTCAATACCAATAAATTTTTCGTGGATTTATTTATCGGTACTAGTAACAGATAAGCGTACAAAAAAAAATGAAAATTAAGATGTTTTTGTAAGTACAGAATTGCGATTGAAAAAAATGTGTAAATGATTTTTCGTTTGAATTCTTTTAAATCACAATATCAAGGGGCATAATTTACGGTTTTTCGAAGCATATTCTATAGTTTTTAAGTGCCACAAGTCTCGAGCCCTGATGATAATGATAATTCGACGATTATGCGTGTAACGTTACCTTGATGTTTTTAACGGATTTCCTCGAGCTGTTACTTACGACGACGGTGGCTATGACTTTCTCCCCGTGATAGTATATTTCACGGTCCAAAGTGACTTCCAACGTGATTTTCCCGTGCGAGAACGTGAACCCCTTGCTGATCAGCGAGCTCGGCAACCGTTGACCTCTTGTCGGCGGAGCGTATTGTAACTGAGTATTTTTCACACACACACACACACACACCCACACACACACACACACACACACACACACACGTTTACGTACACGTTAAATGAACCAAATGCCGAACAGCTGACATACCTTTTTGATGGCCAACTCGATGGTAGACCTCTGCTGGCCGCGGTCGTCCTCGCGGTCGGACACGTAAGTGCGGATGTTGTACTCGACCCCGAGAGGCTTGCCGCTGTCGTCGTCGCCCGGCTGCAGCGTCACCGACGACGGCGAGTTCGGCGGGAAGTTGAACACAAACGGATATGCGTTGTTGCTGCTGAACTTGCGCATCAGTTTCTTTTGGACCGGAGTCAGTTCCATGATTTCTTTCACCGGCGGCACGATTTGACTGCAAGCCAACACCATTTCTTTGCTGAACTTCACGCCCATCACTTCGTCCTCGTCCCGACCGTATCTGTATGTCGTAGTGACCTGAAAAAGCGACGTGTGCAGTGTATATTTTACGTTACCGCGGTAACGCGCGAAAATGAAAAAAAAAAAATAAATAAAAAAAATAATGCTTTACCATTCCAAAAACTTTTCGCCCTTGCAGATAATCGTTTTCGACCACGACGACCCCGTCGATCGGATCCACGCTGTCCAAGTGATCGATGAAATCTCGTTTGCCCACGTAAACGGTGACTTTTCCTATAAAAATTCAAAGTTTCCGATGAAACAAAAACCAAAAGGAAAAACGATTCGGTTACCGTCGGGCTCGTACCATTGGGCGTAGTCTTTTTGAAAACTTTCAGCGTCGATATGAAATAAACGAATAATAAAGGTATCATAATGTACGGGTTAACAAAAGTACAAAACACTTGAATCGAGGGTCCGGTTGAATGTGACCCTTCTAACGTCGGACTAAACAGTTGATCGATGGGCACTTCCGCGTAGGGTTTCTTTTGTTACGATTATATCGTCATGCGACAATTGGATTAAATGAAGACCCCGAAGTTCATTATTTGTATTTTGTGCTTGCGAAATGTCTTCGTTAAAATATTCCGTCGCATAAAGTTTTTCTAAAAACACTCGAATTCTTATATCTTATTCAAGAAGCCTTTTTAACTAACTACTTTACACGAGTTGACCTGGTCGATGTGAATTTTTCTGTATTTGCTTTTTTTCTCTTTTCCGTTTTTGTATACATTATCATAATTTACAACTTATATGATTTTTCGGACGAGCGATAATCACAACGTTTCTAAAAAAAGCCGGACATACTTCGCACGATGGGTGTACTTCGCACGACGGGTGGTATTCTCTTGACGGGCATATTAAATTTTAAAGAAACGATAAATCATTTCTTCAGTAAAACGATTCTGAACAAAG
>JAIPRM010013841.1:0-11130 GCA_025469315.1 Stegophylla sp. TES_Ste_2020
AGAATTGAGAAATTCAAAAAATGACCTCTTTAAAGTACAATCTAGAGGCGAATCGGGTTTCAAAAAGTTATTGATCGAAACTTTTGGACAAGTATTTCTATACGAAAAGTTGTACACAGAAAAATAATAATAATAAACATCATTGTAAAAACACTAGCTTTTTCACTTCATTCAGAATCTAAAAAAACCACCGGACATATGTCACACCATGGTTATTCTTTGCTCCTCGAGTGAGATTTTTGGAGGGCGTGTTAAATTTAAAATAAAACGATAAATAGTTCAGTAATACGATTTTGAGTGGAGCTTCAGTTAATTAATATTTATTATTAACTATCAACTACTAACTGATAACAGGAAAAAACATTTTGATTTGAAAAAAGTTTTTTTTTTTTTTTTGAAAACTCTTTAAAGTTAAAATTTGTATGACACGACGAAAATCTCATTTACGCAAAAAATTTTTTTAATTATTTTACAATTTTTCTTGTTTTCGGAAAATCGATTAAAAATTTGGAAAAGTTACCTCTTTTTGAAATACTGCCGGGATGCGTTTTTTATTAAAAAAAAATTATCGTATGAACCTTTGATAAAAAGAAAAAAAAAGCTATCGTTGTCGAAACATTAGCTTCTTCTTTCATCTCAGAATCTACAGAAAATATATAAAATCAGAGGCCCAGGAAGGGACGACGAATATCCCTTCCCCTCACCCCCAGCTTAAATACGCCCTTGAGTATGACACGATCCGTCAACGCGCTTTAAAATTTAATAACAATAATGATAATTCGTGACGTTCGACCGGCAAGACACCGGGTCCGTTGCGCATTGCACAACGTAAAAACTTCCGCCCCTCTTAAACTCGTAAATTTTGTGTATGATATAACGAGCGAATGAAAATCGATTATTATTATTATTATTATTATTATTATTATCAAAGTATGGGGTGACAACGACTTCTCCGCGTATTTTCTCGAAACGCGCGACGACGGACCCGATTTCACTGGCGTGAGTTGATTCAAGTCGACAATTTTTAAACACGTACCACCCCGTTCAGGATATTATAATCCCTGCAGCAGTCCGGGGGCTTTTTGTCGTATAGGCATTAATTATATTCGTCATATTCTCGCGAGTGGAGAGCGTGTGGTGATGTGTGATGTGTACACGAGTGTTTTTTTTTTTTTTTTCGAAATACCTTAATCGTTTTCAAACCACCCTCCCAACCTCGCTCCTTCTCCTTTATTATAATATTATTATCTCCTGTTTACTCGTGTTTTTGATGTAAATAATAAATTTAATTTCTCAGACCACACAGTATTTAATAATAGAAAATTTGAATTAAGTATACACAATATAATAGCTATACTAATGATGTAAATTTTTTTTTTCTTTTTCTTTTCTCCGAAAACACTTTTTCGTATGGAAATACTTGTCCAAAAGTCTCGACCAGCGACTTTTTATTTTTATTTATTTTATTTATATATTTGTTTGTATAATTTACCCATTGTTAAGTTCGTATTTGCTTTGCCGAAAGATTTATTGCGTAGAGTAATATTAAAATATAGTTTTCGCTTTATATGTATATGCGAACAAACAGTGTGTAAAAAGAGTTAGAATGAAATGTAATCATATGATCACCACAATAAGTACCAGGCAGTCATTTTTAATATTGAACTTCGAAGTATTCTTTTTGAGTTTTGTATTAAATATTGAAAAAAAAAAGTTTCAATTGTTGGCAAATTTTTCGATAAAGTTCCTGGAAAGTTTTCATTCGAAAATTGCCTGTGTAAATATCGAGCTTTTTTCACAAATGATAAATACCATTCAATAGAGTTGTATCACTTTATTCGATTTATGTGAAGAATAAACTTTAATGAAACTAAACTCGAGATCGAAATATGCGAAAAATTAAATCATATATACTTTATTAAAAATGCTTTGAAGTTAATATGCGTGAAAATTTTAAGTTCACGTTTATGATTCATACCATTATAAATATCTAATGATAAATCATAAAATGTATAATAATGTGCGTCTTAAAATAATTTTAATTGTAATTACTAAACATTGCTAATAGTGATTTTGTTTTGTGTTGTTTCATTGTTTATCAGGTATAATAACAGGTTTTATTCGATAAAAAAAAATGAAGTATTAGAATATTTTATTTTTTTCTTTACTGCCCATATTTGTCAAGTCAACTGAACCCTTTAACTTTTTCTATAATATCTAACATTAGTATATTTATCAAATTTTATATATATATATATAACACCTAATACGTTCTAAATGTTAAATAACTACTTCGTACTGAAGCCTTACTAATTGGTATTTAACAAATTGTAATCAAAATATTTACGAGTACTTGGAAATACTGATTTTGGAATATGAAATTAGAGCTTACATCATATTATTGGGAATATATTTCTTTAAAATGATGTGATATGATTTGTTAATACATAAATTACAATTTATATGAATGTATATTAACAAATTATAAAAATTTGAAAAATACCTTCACGTTTAAGTCGCATTTAAATTAGTACTTTTTGTGTTTTCCAAATATTAATATTACATATTACGAGAGTCGAGATATGAAACTCAAATTTAATGTATAAATAAAAATTGAATCGTTAAAATAATATAATTTAGATTTAAGATCTATCATAATGTTAAAAAAAAAAACTAGCGTCACGTTTTCGCGTAACGAAGGAGACGGCTCTATTCGAGCGTTTCTATTTATTTTTACACGCGCGTCATGCCATCACCATCAACGCGCGGCTCGGAGGGGGGGGCGGGCCGTTGAAATAATTTCGATCTTCGCCCAAAAGCTGGCAGTGAAAAGAAAATTGAATAAATAAAAAAAAATAATGATAATAATAATAATAATAATAACAACAGTGTGTTCGCCGCACGCGATCCGCCGACGACATATTATTTCACGCTCGCGAGATTTTCAATCGTCGACGACGCAAATGTAAAAACCGTGTGTGTGTGTGTGTGTGTGTGTGTTGTGCATATTATAACACACGGTCTCGCGTTCTTCTCGTCGTCGTCGTCGTCGTCGTCGGTGTGTCACATTAAACACGCGTCGAAAACCATGTCGAAGAGCAGAAAACAGTGCACACGAACAAATGATAGATTTTTTTTGCTTTTTTTGCCCGTCGAAAATTCTCCAAAAACGCCGTCACGTAATAAATTCGATTTCGTCGTCGTCGTCGTCGTTGTAATATTAAAATCGTCTCGTCGTCGTCGGTCAGGCCACGCGCTCGGAGTTGACGACGACGGTTCGGCCGTCCAAAGAGACGTGAACTCGCGCGAAAATTGAATGTTTTTTTTTTTTTTTTCGTCAATGTTCCAGAGCGCGAGAGAGAGAGAGAGATTGAAACGGAGAAACGTCGTCGTTTTTATTTATTATTCGCGACTTATGTCGAAACACATTACTCGCGGATCACACGCGAGCGAAGGGGTGTGGGAGGGTCTGAAAAATCACACGTGTCCGCGTTCGTTATTATTATAATAATATTATCACGTTGTATTCGCTTTACAGCCGCACAATATTTTCATTTTTTTTTTTTTTTTTTTTTTTTTTTTTTTATCATAATAATACTTCTCGCTCGACTCTTCGACGACGTCGATCCACCGGGTTTTATACGTATACGCGCGCGCGTGTAAATATTATAAAACGCATAATATACATGTATAAGCGTATTATTATAAATAAGTTCCGTTCCGCGGTATAGTCGCATCGTTGAAATCCCATGACGGCAAAAAATATACATACAAACACGCGTCTTGTGATCATCACTGGTGTCGGAGACGGAGAAAATATGCACTTTACAGGAGTAGTAGTTTTTTTCTTCTTACGCTTCGAACACGCGCACACACATTCGATATGGTAAAATTCCGAAAGAGGACAATACCGGGGCAGACGATTCCCCTCGTGTGCCCTCCCCCCCTAAAGGTTCTCTTTTTTCACTGCGATTTGTCAATAACACCTACGCGCCACCGCCGTTCATGTAATACGCGTAAAATATTCGCATGTGTACAGGTATAATAATAATATATACCCGAGCGCGCACAATTGCTATCGATTCCTATATCTTTACACGTGTATTGTTGCCGCGATAAAGTCTACTCTACTAGCGAAAACCCGTGATTTTGACACTGCCACCCACCAGCCATCGTCTGTCACGCGCACGTTATTCTGGACTCGATGTGAACGTCTCGACACTCCGTTGCGCCGCTCCGTTATTATCCGTCGTACGTCACATCACTCCGTATACCTAGTGAGAATTTTTTCGGTGACACACGAATATAGCCTCCCGTTTCCCCCCACCCCCCCCCCAAAAAAAAAGGTTACTCGACGTGCCTCCCCGTAAAATTAATCGATGTAACGATAAGCAATATTTTAATAATAAAATATATAATATTTCCCTTTTGATGAGTATCATCATATTCTGAGCCTGTTTTTGACACTCTTCGCTACGCTCCTAGGCACCGTCGCTTCGCTTCACTCAATCTCTATATATATATTCTCGACTTGCTGTGCAACGTGGGGACATTGATTGATAATTCGACAATATACGTTAGCTCCATAATTTATGAAGTTATGTTATAAAACTGAAATAAGTTTTATGCAAATTCCGGTTATGGCGCATTTTACCGTTTTCAACCAAATTTTCGGTAGTTCAGTAAAACTATTGAGAATTTTAAAAAATTACCTCGTAAAAATACCAACTAGATGCGATTTCCAATCTAAAACGTTACTGGCAGAATTTTTTTGAACCGATATTTCTACCTGAAAAGTATCTTCGTACATAAGAAAAAGACAAAAAGAACACAAAGATTTGTGAAACCAATACATTGTTCGTTCCACTCAGAATCTATAAAATAAAAATTAATAAGTGAAAACAATTTTTATTTTAGTTAAGCTAATTACATTTTTCAAATTTTATAGTCAAACAGTCAATAAAAATGTAAGATAAAAGTTAAAAATCCAGACATACTTGACGCCGTAGATATTCTACGCTCCTCTGGTGGGATACTCTTGGTAGGTATATTGAATGTTAAAGAAGCGATAAATAATTTTTTTATTAAAGCGAGTGTGAATGTATTTTCAGTTAATTATATAGGTACATTCCTAAGAAAAATCAAATTTATCTTATTTTGAAATTTAAAGCTATTATAATCAAAAAATTGACTTAACTGATTTCAATTAAAACGGAAATATTAGTAGACCCATAATGTATGAGTAAGCTAGAATAAAATGTTCCATTCTAAAAACAATCAATCGATTGTTATAATGTAATGAAAAAATATGTGCCGCAATGATTGGATTAACAAACATTTGAGTCATTTCTAATTTTAAACTATCTATTCGTTTTCTTTTGGCTTCAAAAAGGTTCTAGTAACCGGTAATACTTTGGTTGATATTAAGTTTTAGAATTACTCTTAAGGGTTTTATTGATTTTCGTTTTGGTAAAAAAGACGCGTGAAATCGGTCAAGTAACCAAAATATAATATTACTGATGAATGACAGTGTGAAAATATTAATTGATTACATTATTCGTCGTCGTCGTCACCGTCGTTATTTCCGTCTGATTGTTGTATAATATGTATTTCATTCTTTGTAATTTTCGTATATTGTTCCTTGTACGTATCCGAAATCGTAACTACAACACTGAATTCTCCTCGCCCCCAAAATGTATTCTACTGGCGTACCCTTGTTATTGCAGGGTGGTTCTTGTGTATCGCACACGTCGTGGACGTATAAATGTGACAAGACGAGATTCCGAGAGTGAAAATAAGAAAAGAAAATAGAATGAAAAAAAAAAAAAAAACGACTAAAATCGTACACGAAATAAAACAATTTAAACAAAAAAAAAAAACTCACAGAGTAAAGTAAGTAAAAACTCACCCCGCGGTGTACCCTCCGGTAAAATCATATTTTAACCGCTTACAAACGTGCGCGTTTTTGTTTTCCACGACCAGAAGACGATGATGAATATTATGCTCTGTGATTTAAACAAAACTTTTTCTCTCTCGTCGTCGCCTCCTCGAAACTTCTCAGTCGGGTCAACGTTGTTTTATTGCAAACGTCTGCAAACGAAAAATGATAAAAAAAAAATGTAGTTTATTTTCAGCGCACCCTGTGCGTGTTCACCCCGCACTACTCCTCCACCGAGAATTCGTTTCAGTAATTAGCTGGTCGACGCGAGTTCCAGGTGACATCATTTCAAGTTTTGGAAAAATCGTCAAATATTATTTATTTACTGACAAAAAAAAAAAAAAATAGACATTTGTTAACTTATTGACTAATTGGCAATATTTTTACTTATTTAAATTTTTAAAAAGTTTTACACCCATCTAAATTGAAACCAATCAAAAACATGCTTTTGACAATATTTAATTTAATACATATTGAGGTCAATTACAAACAAAACGTATAATATTGAAAAACAATTTTTACTATTATTCTGTCTTTGAGATATATTTCATTCAAATTTTCCAGCCAATGACATACGCAGAATAGGCCAAGGGGCAAAATCCCCCCCCCCCACTCCGTTGTCCGTATCATATATTTTATATTGTATGAGAGATTATAGTTAAATTAAGTTAGATTCCTTATTTTTTTCCCACCTCCCCCCCCCGCCGACGAGGTTTTTGAATTGATATAGTTAAATTAAAGCCTCATTTAATCCTTTTGTAGAACATAAATAATACCATTAAGACCGTAATTTATACTCATTATTTTCAAAATTTTCCCAATATCTTCCATCATTATTTCACAACATTAATTTCGGTCAATTTCATGATAAATCCAAAATAATAATCCTAAAAACCAAACAAATTAACCCATTATTATTATCTTAGTAGTACTGGTGTAAGACTGGACAAATTCAAAATTAAAAAACAAATTTACCTGCATTATACAAAACAGAAAATATTGAGTGAATTTTCAATTTCTGTCTTCGTATCTAATTCAAATTAATTCAATCGCGTAATCGATGATGGAAGAAGACGTTTCCTTCCCCAGAATCTTACCACAGAGTCAGAAAATGATCATTTTTCATCCCCAATCGTATCGAGTTGCAATTAAATGGCATTAAAAATCTACTATTCACTATTAGCCCCACCCCCTTTGCAAAATCCTGCGTATATTAATGATCGTAACCTCATCGAAACGTATTCGATTGTATTTCATTGGCTCACTAACAAAAACGCGTTTGAATCCTGAGCTGGAACTAGCGAAGATCATAATAATTGAATCGCTTATTTCAGAAACCCCCTTAATCCACTTTTTCACTTTTTTGAAATAATCAATAAAAACTGTGACATGGATTTACAACAATTTTTTTAAAACTCCCAAAAATTACCAAAAGTACTTAATTACTTATTAGTGTAATTTTAGCTCTAAATAACTTACTAAGAAAGTGGGGAAAAATATTTTTGAATTTGCACATGGAAAATTTTATTTTTGGCGTTTGAGGAGTTACTGAAATAAACGATTCAATTCGCTTTGTGTCTGTTTAGAAAATCCCGGACGAAACGTTGTAGTAATAAACTTAAACTACATAATATTATGTTACTTATGTGTTACAGGTCAAATGCGCGATCAGGACGAAGTGATGCCTGTGTTTTATGCGCCACTGGAAAATTGGACCGTAACCCAAGGCCGGGACATATACTTCACGTGCACGGTGAACAATTTGGGAAATTACAAGGTAATAATAAAATACGAGCGGTGCGATCGATATGTAATAATAAAACAATATTATCGTTTTCGATAACGACCGACAGCCTCTCCGAATTCAGGGCCGTATTCAGTGCAGGGCAAAAGGGCGTGGGCCAGAGTCGTAATTCCTAGAGGGGCGCAAATTTCAATATTACTTATATATTATGTTTCACATGATATTTGAAACACGCACATTTATTTAATATATTGTGTAGTTATTTTGAAAAAAATAATACATACCATTCACACCAAACTTAACTACATTTAAAGTAACTTAAGATTATCAAAACGAAAACATAATTTTACATGATTACAAATAACAAGTAGTTGTTGAAATGTATTAGTTATTACCTGGTATACAGTTTTTTGTAAAAAAAAAAAATGGAAATTTCTTATTTTGAGTAGTGAGTAAAGGAGGCGTAAATGCAGTGATATGCCAGGGGCGCCACTGGACCTCAATACCGTCTCCACCACCCACCCCCGTTTATTCGTTCGCCATAAAAAATCCCCCGACCCCTACGACAAAAATTAAAAAATAAATAAATAAATAAATAAAACTATTGTTTGTTGCGCGTACCGGTACAGGTGATTCAGTCTGCTGCAAAGTTATTAACATAAACTTTTCCACAGTCGCGCCGACGTGTGGCGGAACGGAGGTAAAATTTTCCCCCCTCCAATACAGCCCTTACTCATATTATAGCTAATAGGGTAGTGTTTTTCCGCCGATTTTCCGTCTCATTTCCCGTGGAAAAAGCGACCACCGAGAAAGTACACAGTCGATATTTTAATTGACAGGTTAAAATAACTTTTGATATTGACTAATGGTACAAAACGCTAAGAAAAATATTATAAACAAGTGGCCGAAAACGAGGGCCAATATGCGCGTTAAGATTAATTGAGGGGAAAATAATTCCTAAGTGTTGTTGTAAAAAAAAAAAAAAAAAAAAATGATAATCATAAATAACAGCTAAGAGATTTCCAGGTTATTTTTCACAGCGTTGCCTTTGACCGGTATTTTTTTTTTTTTTTTTTTACCCGACCGTTTTATAGTGAAACTGATTTTATTTTTTCGATATTACTTACAATACACTATGCAACGAACACTGATTAAAAACGGTGTAATTTACTTCCATTCGTCCTCTGAATCGATTGAAAATATTTTTCTCCTCGTAGATGTTAGCGTTTATTATCATAAGCTTTTGCCAAAAAACTCAACAACCTGGCTTCAAAAAAATTTGAAATTTTCACGAAAATTATAAAAAAATCTTTTTAAACCTTAGCTTAGAATCTACGACTAAATCAATTAATTTCGTGATATATTTCTGTCGGTTAGGTTACTTAAATTTTCGACAGATTTTCATTGTTCGAAAGAAACTTTATAGAGTTTTAAATTATGAAACAAAAAAAAAAAACTATGAAACTTTTGTTTGTTTTGCCTCGCGTGTAAGGATTTATATGGAAAATAAATAAACAGACATTCGTTCTCTTCAAAATATTTGTAACACTTAAATAATTATTGTTTTCTCTTTAATTTACACTTAAAAACAAAAAAAAATTAAATTTCAATAGATATTTTAGATTCTGAACGAAGTGAAGAAGCTAGTGTTTTTACAATGATGTTTATTTTTATTTTTTTCCTGTGTACAACTTTTCGTATAGAAATACTTGTCCAAGAGTTTCGATCAATAACTTTTTGAAACCGGATTTACCTCTAGAGAGGTCATTTTTTTAATTTCTCAATTGGAAAAAACTACCCAAAATATGACAAAAACGACTCGGAAACCATCATTTTTTGATCCAAATTTTATGTAAACTTAAACAACAAAGATAGAAATTCATGTAAGAAAGATTTTGGCGAAAAAAATTTTGAAAATGTGAAAAAAAATTTTGGACATTTTTCTAACATTTTTTTTTCTCATTTATTTTTCATATTATTAACTTCCCTCGTTCAGAATCGTTTTATTGAAGAAATGATTTATCGTTTCTTTAAAATAAAATACACCCCGTCACGAGAACCCCACCCGTCGTGCGAAGTACGTCCGGCTTTTTACTTTTTATTTTGACATTGAATGGCGGTGGTAGGGGGGGGCTGAAAAATTAAAATTATCACCCGGATGTGAAAAATGTATCTTTTTATACTTAATACGTCCTTGCTCGAGGGACTACCGGTGGTTTATAAGCGCGGGGGCGAGCGGAGCGAGCGAGATAAATGCGCGCGTACACACGAGGCACTCGGCTCGAGTCTCGACCGCGGACGGAAATATCGTGTGCTCGTATTGTTGCCGCCGCCGCCGTCGTAATTCGATGTGTAAATTTACCAACGTGGAAAGCATCACGCGAGATACTCGTGTTAATCGCGCGCGTTTGCCGCGGGTCGGCTCTGACGAATAATATGTGTGTGTGTGTGTGTGTGTGTGTGTGTGTGTTAATTAAACTTTCTAATGGAAATTCCATTCAGCCGAACGGGTCGTCGCCACTGCTGTGCACTTTTGCTTGCGACTACGACGACAGGCGGACGTCTTTATTGTCTAAATCCGTGCACGAATTTATGTGTGTACTGCGTAAACCAGTGGTTCCCAAATGGATTCGAGCCGCAGACCAAAATTTTGTAAATTCGGGACCTCGACTTTCTATTCCACTTCTAGGTGTGGCAACGTAGTACAGTGGTTCCCAATATTGGTGATCCGTAGGTTGATGTTAAGGGGAGTGTCCGTGGCTGTGATTGTCAGGATGAAACCTGCTATTTTTAAACGGTTTTTTTCTTTTTGAAAAAACGTGTATTCATAATATTACAAAAAAGTGTGTTTTCATTATAATGTGAATCATAAAAAGAAGGTATTTCTTGATTTTCACGTGTAAAATAAATATATTGAAACAATATATTATGTATAGCACGTTCGTAAAATAAGGGTTTCAATTTAAGTTTTAGCCGTGGGTCCTCGGCCAAATGCTAATTGGGAACCACTGACCTAGTATATGGCGTGATACTACTGTATCGGAAAGAAGAAATACAATAAATACCGAGGAGAAATATTAAAAAAAAAACTCAATATTGACTTCGGACGTGACTCATTCGTCGTGCTCGCTTCCTCCGTTCGTTGTAATATCCTTAAAATTAATTAATTAAATCAGGGGTCTTCAACCTTTTTGGGCAGAGGGCCATTATTTTTTTTCACGAAAATCTCGCGGGCCGCACTAACGTATATAGAATTTTGAAGCTCTGAAGAATTTTTTTACTATTTTCTTTTATGATAGCTATACCTATAATTATTTCTATAGTATAAGTGAAATTCGTGTACGTTTAGCTAGCCCCCTCCTCCCCCCAATGGAAAATCCATAAACAAACTGTGAAGATATTTAGCACGCAATTTACACGAATTCACAAGCCTAGTTTTAAAATTTTT
>JAIPRM010013842.1:0-11130 GCA_025469315.1 Stegophylla sp. TES_Ste_2020
AAAAATGACCTCTCTAAAGTACAATCTAGAGGCGAATCCGGTTTCAAAAAGTTATTGATCGAAACTTTTGGACAAGTATTTCTATACGAAAAAGTGTTAACAGAAAAGAAAAAAAAGAAAAAAAAAATAAACATCATTGTAAAAACACTAGCTTCTTCACTTTGTTCAGAATCTAAAAAATAAACATCATTGTAAAAACACTAGCTTCTTCACTTTGTTCAGAATCTAAAATGTAATATAGATGGATTGATAGAAAACAATTTTAGTGGAATTATTAAATAGTATTTTAAAAATTATCGTTGGCTGTTAAAAGAAAAAAAAAATAACAAGTTGTAATTTTTTTGCCTTGAATTGAGGAAGATAAATAAAATAAATAAAGGTAATATTAAAGTAAATAAATAATAATCTACCATTTCATATTGTTTCATTTATAAAATAAATATATAAATTACAATTATACAAATTCAAGTTTTTAATTATATACAATTTTTAAATTAAATGATTTTCATCTAGATAAATTCTTTATTACATTTTTATGTTATTTGTTAGCTAGATAAATATTTAAAGTATTATTATTCATTATCTTATCTGGATAAATTTTCAATGAAATATCTGTTTATTGACTATATATTTATTTTTTTTTTGGTTATCTTTGTGTAATACTGATTATATTTTGACAGGAAAATTGTCACTTGGGCACATATTTAGTTACGTACGTAGTTCGTAATTATTATAAATCTACTCAATTAACCATTAATCAGAAATAATTAGTCAAAATGTTCATAGATATCATGTCGTGTGTACGAGATTAAATTTTACATTTGCAAAATATTAATTAGTCAGGTCGTCTTATCTCATTTACCTATTAAGAATAAATTAAAATAAGTGCCCAAGTGACAATTTTCATTAATATTTAAATTTGAATAATTCAAAAACTACTCTTTCAAATTTTAATTTCAATACATCAAAATTCACAGAAAAATAAACCGAATAAAATTCCGTAATTAAAATAGGGGGTATCCATTTGAAAAAAGAAAGTTTATATCTCCACAGGACACCTTTAAGGTGACATGAAAAAAATGAGTTATGAAAAATATTGGTTTTATAGTAACTTGAATATTCCGGGAAAAAAAATCCCAAATTTTGCATTTTTACGGCCAAAAATTGGGGTGAGCACGCTTAAAAAATCACCCTGTATAGTAATAAACGTCAGCCAAGCAAAAGATGTACCGCGGCGTTCCGTATAGTCGATCGCGGTACATCGGCGTCGAGGGGCCCGCATTGCGCATATACTTTATTATAACGGCGATCTCATGCAATAATACTGATTGTCGGCTTTCCGGTATTGTTTATCGATCTCACGTCACGCCATCGTAGTACTTGATAAAGTATCCCCGAAAAAAAAATATAAAATAAATATTTTGAGATAAATATTTCGAGAAGAGCGAAGGAGCTAGTGGTTTCACAATAAAAATCGCAATAATAATTTTTAACTTATAGATTAAAGAATATAATTTTATTTTATAATAATTTTTTTAATTTAAATTTATAATTATATAGTTGATTTTTTTTTTTTTTACACTTAAACACATTTTGTGTAGTAAAATATATTATCCAATAATCTCGTCCAGTATTTTCACAGATTAAAAATAGGCTCTATAATATTATATTGAATGAAAGAAGATATTTTTTAAAATTCTCAACAATTTTTCCAAAATTAGGAAAACCACCTTAAAATTTAGTGAATGCACTAACTAGATTTTAAAATTTCAATTTTAGTTTCGATACTGATTTTCAAAACTAAAGGTAATTATTTTTACATTTTCAAAATTGTCCCCCCTACCTTATTTCTCATATGATTATCTATCTTTGTTTAAATATTCATAAAGTTAAGATTAAAATAAAAAAATAGTTTTTGTGTGTTTTTTTTTCTTTTTTTGTCAAATTTTGGGTATTTTTCCGAAATGTTGAGAAAACAATTGATGATTTCGAAAAATAACCTGTATAAAGTACCAGAGTAACTGACACGAGGCTAATCTGGTTTCAAAAATTTGCTTCTTGAGACTATTGAATATGTTTTTCTATACGAAAACGTGTACACCTAAGAAAAAATAAATAAACTAGCTCCTTCGCTTCGCTTAGGATCTAAAATAAATAATTTAACATTATTAAAACACACACACACACACACACACTAAATTTTTCTCTCCACTCAGAATCTAAAATGTAAGGAAATGCATACATTTCTGAGCCGTGTTTATAAATAAATAAATTCTAGGGTAGTGATGGGCACTTTCGAATAGTTTATACTGTCGAATATTATTCGATAGTTCAAGGAAAAAACGATCGAATACTATTCGAATAATAAGCTTAGGTCAGCGGTTCCCAAACTGTGATCCGGGGAGCCCTTAGGGCTCCGCTGCTGTTTCACAAGGGCTCCCTACCATAAAAATTTAATAATATAATAATAATTGTTCGTTATGACACAATATCATCCTTGAGGTGACATGATAAAAAAAAAGTTATGGAGAACGTTGTTTTTATAGTGACTGGAAAATTCCGAAAAAAAAATTCCAAATATTTCCATTTTTATGCTCAGAAAAGGGGGTGAGCGTGCTTGAATCACCCTGTATTACATATGTATAAACATACATTAACAACGCTCAAAACCTCAAAGTCCATTCGAATGTGGTGATTCACCATAATATTATGTATCATCGTAGAACAGATGCAAATGAAACTTAACATTAAATATTTCTTAGGGCTCCGCGAGAAAGTAACGCTTAAAAAAAGGTTCCATGGTTGAAGAAGTTTGAAAACCGCTGGCTTAGGTTAGGTAAGGTTAGTATAGGTTTATATATTATTTATATACTATTGAATAATTTTTAAATAGTTTTTACTATCGAATAGTATTTACTGTTGAATGTTTCGAAAGAATTTTATGGTTTTATGAATATGAATAAGTTATAAACGTAACATAAGTAACATAACTGATAACGTTTAGGAGTAAATTACGAAAATATTTATAAACGGAACAACAAAGGATTTTTAATTTTTATTATTTTCTCTATTAACTCGAATTGTAAAACTATCGAACAGATCGAATAGTGATATTATCAAATAGTCCACTATCGAAACTATCGAATAGTTCGAATAGTAGTTCGATAGTGACTATTCGATAGTCGATACTAGTTCTGGACAGACCTCGGAATGAACGAGTTAAAAAGTTCAAAGTTCAAAGTTCATTTCTTATGAACGAAAATGAATTAAGTTCAAATTAATTTGAATTGAACTTAGTTCATATTTTTTATGAACTTGAACTTTTTTTAGAAGTTCATTTTCTTCAACATAAATTATAGATAAATGTATTTATTATGTACTAATATTATTTTAAGAGTAGAAAAAATCAAGTATCAGTTAGATCATTAATTTTAATCGTGTAATTGAAAGGTTGTTTAGTTTAGCTGGCAATGTTATGAATAAGAAAAGATATTCTCTTAAAGATGAAATGTTTGAACATCTGGTTCTTTTAAAACAAAATAAAACATTTTAATTGCTAGTATAATTATTATTTATTATACTTAGGTCGTTTACTAATACAAAACATTTTTAAATATAACCCTTATAATGTAATTGTTTTTATTATATTAATTTTTATGTTACAGCAGATGTCATTAGTTTAAGAAATAAAATAATGCACACTAATTTATAGTTTCAATATAATCATCAATAATATTGCAATGAATTAATATTTACTTTGTTTTTATTTATTTATTATTTTAAAAAATTTGAACTTTAAAGCTCATTTCCTAATGAACTTGAACGAAAAAGTTCATTTGGAAAAAACGAACGAGATTATGAACGTAGTTCATTATTTTCACCATGAACTAGTTCATATTTTAAACGAACTTTCCAAGGTTTGGTTCTATAGGTAACTAAATAAAGGACAAAAATCGGGTGTACGTGTGAGATTTTTCGTGTGTAGAGTTTGTAAATAAAATTACAGTTTAGTTGTTTTGTGAGCACGTGCAGTAATATTAGAAAAAAAAATTCTCTGCCACCAACTATTGTTACAGACCAACAACATGAAAACCCTTCGTCCTCTCGAGTGGCAAACACGCAGCAGTAGTGGTGTGTGTAATATTCGCGTGATTTCGATCTTCGTCACGAATAAAAAAAAAAATATTATGTTAAATCGTCACTTCCTCTATTTTTTTTCTCTCTTTATATCGTAGCAATCGCGCTTATTAATAATTGCACCGCGTTTCCCGGTTATTTGCTTTCCAAAACCGCGTTTTTTCGTGTCGGTAAACACAATTATTTATTCCGTGACAAAAAAAAAAAAAAAAAAATGAAAATAGTAAAATACGTCACGAATGACGTCCGTCGCGATAAAATCGGAAACATTCGTACGACAATTTAGACGAATACGTGTTAAATCAGTGATCTCAAAACTCAAATTACCTACGGGCCAAAACGTAAATGTCTTTTAATTTACTTTTGTATACTTAAAATTGAATTCAAAATTAAGGAAAATATAAAAACAATAGCCATTTCTCGAAATGCATCATTACATAGTGTTACTTTTATTATATTTACTACAATTATTTTATTTTGTATTTATTATATGATATTAAATTATTGTTATTTCAAAATCGAAGTTGAAAAAATTTAATGAAAATAAACTTAATACAATTTGAAAATATAATCTAAGAAATCTTAATTAATTAGGTATTTATTTTAAGCATATTTTTAATATTAATATTGGATACATTTTTATTTATCCCCTGAATAATTTCTGAATCCTCGCCTGATCCCAATTAAAATATCCAAAAGACAAACTATTCAATAACGAGACATCGATTTTATTAGTTATTAATTTACGGTTTTAAGTGTTTACTGACGTAATATATTACATAAATAAAGTTTTAAATGTATAAAATTTAAAAAAATAAGGTTTTACTAATTTTTAGGTAGTTTTAGTTCATTCTACAAAAATTATTGATAATTTTGAAAAATGATCTCTTTAAAGTACGAAATTGTGGTCCGAAAATTTCTGGTTGACATTTTTGGACAAGGTTTTATATTGAAGTGTATCATCAGAAATAATTATAATTATACAAATCAAATAAATTTACATCGTTATAAAACCCAAAAAACCCTAAAAGTCCTTTTTCACTCCACTCAGAATGTAAAAAAAGATCATCTATAAAATTGATTTATCTGGAGAAATATAATAAGTTAAGCTAAAGCTTTTATTTATCTTTAATTATCTAGATAAGATAAAAATAAATAAATTATTTATCTAGATAATTTTGAACACTGGTAACGTTTGAATAACGTCAAGGAGTGTTGATAATATATTATATATTTTGGGGATACAACATTATTGTTCATTCCGAAATAATGGTTAAACTGTCGTTGACATGCGGTAAGGTGAATGAATATGGCTGTGCCCCGCAGAAGTCGATTTTCTGAGGTAGACGATCAAAAGGGTAGAAAGGTACACGTATAGAATTATAGGGGTTGATAGAACAGATAGACGGTGGTCGAGAGTGACGGATAGCTGCAATAATACGAAATGTTGGCAGTTCAATTGCCCGGAACGCATAAGTCATTGATTTTATATGAAATTTTCCGAACAAATCGTTACCCTCCTCCTCTCCTTACTACCGTATTTAGCTCTATTGTCGAAGGACCAGTGTGATTTAAACGGCACTCGGTGATGGTTACAGTAAACACATTAAATGTAAAACTACCCTAAAATTTTATAAAAACGCTACGGAAAATATACTTTAAACCAAACTTTGTGAACACATACATATATATATATATAGAAAATAATATGATAAATGTTTTGATGGAGTAAAATTTTGAAAATGTGAAAAGAAATATTTTGAAATTTTTTTTTAACACCTTTTTTTTTCCTTTTCTCAGCTAATAATTTGATATAAAACTAGCCGAGTATAAAACATTTTCTGCAAAAAAATTTATTTTAGGCAATATTAATTTACAATTTACAATTTCTACGTAAAACAGTCTCGTATAAATTGAAGCTTCTCTCAAAATCGTTTATCAAAGAAGTAATTTATAATTTCTTCAAAATTTAACACATCCTCCGAATATATCGTTCGAGAAGCCAAGAATAATCCCAGGACCCATGGTGCAAAGTATGTCCAGCTCTTTCATTTCATAATTATCGTTACGCTATGCTAAGGTCAAGACGGAAATCACGACGCCCACACTTGTTGCGGTATTCGAAGTTTTCTTATTATTTCCATTCCGATTCTTCAAGTGATCAAATTCATGTCTGGCATTCTAAAAAAAGTATTAGCATAATGTGGAGGAGAAAAAAATAAAAGTTTAATCAGTGACGTGTTTATTCGGTAAAAGAAGGAGACGGGATAAAAGAAATGCGTATTAAAAGTTGACAAGTAATTTTCGCTCCGCCCAGAATCTAAAATCCCTTCTGTAAAATACTGTTGTTGATAATGGGTCTAAATTGTATGTTTTTTTTAAGTCCTATTAATTTTGGAGTTAGAGCAATATTAATAAAATCTACTTGATGCAAATTTCACCATTTTTACTAAGTTTTTCCTTGTTTTTGGAAACAGTATTGAGAACATTGAAAAACAATTTATCTAAAGTACCTCTTGGGAGTGTTTACTCTGTATGAAAATTTCGGAATAAGGACAAGAATTTCTTTGCGAAAAAAGTGTTTCCAAAAAAAAAAATAACAAAATGAATGAACATTATGAAGAACCACTTAACCATGTTATTATATTTCTGAGAACGTTTTTCGGGTAATTATAATGTGGAAAAAATGTATTTAATTAAATTAGGTAAATCTGATAATTTTTTCCGCTCTTTCTCAACTTCAGAAAAAAAAAGTATAGGCAAGAAAGCCGGACATACTTCGCCGCATCACAGATATTCTTCGCTCCTCAGGTCAGATACTCTTGAAGTGTGTGTATAATTATTTAAAAAAAAAAAAAACGATAAATCTTTTCTTCAATAAAACGAAAGAAGTCAATAATAATATAAAGAACAATTATAGCACAATTTTCAACACACTCACTAAGAACTTTACTTTACTTTACTGAAATTTTCTAATTTCGAACTTTTTATTTATTTAAAAAAATAATTAGTTTGTATAGTAATTCCATAACAATTATCAACACTGATTACTAAATAAATAATGTAAAAAGTAATATTATTTAATACTTTTGTTATTGAATAAGTTATGATAACGTTTTATTTTATGTGACAATATGACCTCCTCCAAGATTTGTTTCTAGATCCGCACCAGATGCTAGACTGAGAAACAATAATTTATGCCAGAAAACCGACGTTTATTTTTATTTCGTTAGGGAAAAGGTTGGCTATACATAATATCCTGTGAATTTAATATAATTATCACATAATAATTACCATAACATCGTTTTATAATATAGGTATATATTAAATTATTAATTGCAATAATTCCTGAGGCTCCGTGAGGAATTTAGAATATTTAATTAAACTTTATGACGTCTTTATCGCGTTTTAATTAGAAATATTACAATGCTGAATGCTGTAAAGCTGAATGAAAAAATGCAAATAATGAAACGGAACTATTGAATAAGACAGAGGTGGTATTTTAATTTGTAAATTCAAATCATTAAACCACAAAATATCTCTCAAAAGTTTTTTAAATGAACAAAAAAATAAAAAATAATAATATAAAGTAAAGTATAGTAAAGCAACTTTACTATATTTGGCTTTACTTCACATCAATGTAATGTTTTACATGCTGAATAAAATATCGACAATTTTATTATTATTGTGTACTCTTGGACACGTCTCACCACAATTTAAGATTTCTCCATTCGCAGTTCTCCAGCGATTTGACTTTGAATAATGAAATTCAAACTACGACGTCCCCTATTCTTCGTTAATTCATTCATACAAAAATACTAAAATCGCAATTGTTAAGTGGGTGGGTGGGGTATATGGGTGAAAAGTAAACAAATATACAAAAGAAATTTCATCAAAATCGGTCGAGGCAATTCAGAGAGTTGGAACACAAACACCGTGACATGAAATGCTTAGGTAGATTATTATTAAAATCTTAAATCATTATGTTTCCATGATTACCGTCATAATAATTTAATTAATTAATTGTTATCAAACTTTTTGCAAACATTATTCATAGCAACCAAAGAATACCGAAAGAAATATAAACTATATAAGACAGAGATTTGGTTGTTGAGTTTTCTTAAATTTTCTTATTTTCCACGAAACTTTCTTATGTCAGAGATTTTTATTCTTAAGAAGTTCCGAAAATAACTTATTATTGAAACAATGTCGAAATAAAGTGTATTACGTTTCGAAAATTTCAGTTTAGTCAAAGTCCGCTCCATAAAAAAACGACAACGCATCTGAGCCTAGTGAGTAAGCTTATGAATTTACCATTGTTGTTTATTTATTTTATTTTTTTCGTTCTCTGAACACTTTTTCGTATAGAAATACTAATCCAAAAGTCTCGATCAGCCACTTTCTGAATCAAAATTCTGCTCTTGATGGTGCTTTATACTTAAAATTTATCAAAATAACATTATTTCAAAGGGTTTACACTTGTTACCTTTAATCGGTGCTCTTCTCTACTCCCTACCTCATCCTATCTACCTCTATTCCTACCTTACCATGGTTACTATGGTAACGTAGTAATTATTGTTACGTGGTTATCTATCCAATCTATTGCCCAATATTCCAACATTATTGGAGTTTCAGTTAGGATATATTTATAAATTAAAGCCTATGTGTTATTCTGATGTATAAGCTACATTATTGTAAAGTTTCATTAAAATCCACATACTCACAAACTTTCGAATTTATAATATTAGTAGAATTAACTGGAGCATCATCCAGAATCTTTTAATTGAGGTAATTATTTATCTTTTCTTTAAAAAACTCAACACACCTATCAAGTGTATTTCATCGAGGAACGCGGAACACTCACGGTGCGAAATATTTTTGATTTCTTCTCTTGTAAATATACTGATTTCATTGAAAAAATCAAAATTGAAAATAGGTCATCAAATTTTCTATTTTAAAAACAGCACTTACGTCTCCTCCCCAATTCAAAGATCAATGATATAAAAAAAAAAAAAAAAAAAACCCAATAAATTCATAATGTTTCCTTGGAGCAGAGTGAAATGAAAGCAATGGAGCAATGAAATTCTCAAACGTCGAAATCCAAATTTGTTCGGTTGATCGTCAAATATTTATCACTTTTCTAGGACGCTATATATAATATTATGACCACAAAAGTGAACAGGATTTCTATCGCCTTGGAATTACGAATGGATTTCCTCCCGCCGCCGCCGTAGGTCTCGAGATAAATTAAAAACGTCCAGGTCGATGGAGACGTAGACGGACGAGCTTTTGATCGAATTCGACCGGAGTACACCTCAAGTGGTTGTTTCCTCCATAATGATATATTATAAATCCCGTTGAAGTGCGTGATGAATTATGACTATTGCAGACCGCGCGCAGTATTATTCATCGAAATACGCGAACGATAACTGTTAATCAACGTGTATTATATAGAAATAATAGTGGCCGCGAATCCTGCGGTACCGCTAACTACCCCGTCAGTCACGAGCCGAGAGCGATCTAGAAAGAATTATGGATCATTCGATGATATATTATACGAATAAAACCAAGAAATTATCCAAATATGATAACAGATAACAATTTAAATACTTACCTTGATAACAGATAAAAGATAACCCCATTATTATCAAACTAAAGCAATGGATAACTTTAAAAATCTTACATAATTTGTAAAATGGCTATTTAACTATAAATAAAATAATATTAAATCCTCGATCGTGATTTGTTCATTTCTAATAATACTCTCTATTTACTTTTCTAAATTTCACCGTAATTAAGACCTCACAATTTTTATTTGTTTTTTAATTAACTTGAAAAACACGATTGAAAAAGTGAATTAAGTTTTAATTTTGATCGATTTAGCCAAGACTGTGGTTCCTAACTTTGTTTTGTTCTATTCCCTCCTTGTATTTTTTCAAAAATCTCATCCTCCCTTGTAAATGTTCAATAATCCACTTTAAGGTAGAGTCTTGACTTCTTTCTTTTTTTCTTTTTGCCATACAAATAAATTATACAAAATATAAGTATATGTGTATTTATACAACTTTTGAATTTTTATCTTCATTATTTTATTAATTAGATATAAACCAACTTACAAATTTATAATATTAAATATTATGTAACAAAATAATTTATAGTTTAACATTTAATTTTAATTCATCAAAACTGATAATTATTATTGTGTATTAGTTGAAGCTTCGATCAGAATCTTCTTATTGAAGAAATTATTCATCGTTTTTTTTAAAACCAACCTTTACCAACAACACGATACCCCATATACCGCATAGTTTAATTCATTAAAGTTTCGGCCGTGTCATTACAAAGGTCATGAGGGTTCCCATGTTAAATTGATGATAGCTCAGGTAACAGGTTAGAGTGGTGTAGTACACATGGTTCTACATGACACGGTTAGTTGGAAATTACACGACACGACACAACATGGTGTAGTTAACTACCCAACTTTAATTCAATAATTCCAAGCATCCTCTAATCAATAAACTACCTATACCTTTAAAATTTAATTATTATTATATAATTGGTACTGATATTCAGGGACAAAAAAAAAAAAAACAATTTAAAACAATGTTATTTTGTTCTAAGTGGTTTTTCAAATATTTTTTTCAATGTTTTTAAATCAGTGTTTTAAGTGGTTTCATTTAAATTTAATTTTTTTTTTTTTTAAGAATATTTTCGTTATTTTTTATCAGAGTTTACGAATAATTACATGTATACGATAAAATATTTACAACAAAAAAAAAAGTACTCTAAAAAAAAACGTTTCAAACGAAACCTCTCATTTAGAACGTTATAAATACACGATTAAAACACTTTGCAACCCGCATATCTCATAAATTTTCTTAAACAAACAGGCTTATATAAATTAATTTAACATTAGAAATAAGAACATTGATTGTAAAAAAAAAAGAATGTAACACTGTATAACACCATAAATATAAGCTAATAACCTCTGTA
>JAIPRM010013843.1:0-11128 GCA_025469315.1 Stegophylla sp. TES_Ste_2020
TTACCACACATAAATATATTTATTAAACAAACATTTTGTGTTTTTGGGGGCCCCACTTAAATGGAAAGGAGGCCGATTTGGGAGTGCTACGCACCCCCGGTCCTCCCGCTAGTTGCGGCACTGCATTTAACGAACACTGTCCTGAACATATTCGAATTAATTATAAACGGATTGAACAGTTATTAAATATTTGCAGTAAGTAGATATTATAATGACAGTGAAAATGTTTACTGATATTGAAAATGAATTAGTTTAGCTTCCTTTTGATAACAAACTCAAACTCCTTTAGCATAACATGTTGTATACTTATGCATGGGAATAATTGCGCAGGTTTTGTACCTAAAGCAATTTTAATATTATTAAAAATATTTCTAAAATTTTACGACAGTGAAAATACGTTTTCTTTAACGTAAAATTTGAAAACGTCCGAAAGAAATACACTTTTAACCGGATATGATTTGAGCCGAGATAGAATATCATTATTTGAAAACAGTCACTGTCGAATTTCAGATAATTTTTTTCTCCTTTTTGTGACAACAATTTAATGTATATATATAAAAATTAAAACGTTTATTTATTTCGTTAAAACAGTACTTCTATAATGACGTATTATAATAGCTTTTAGCAGTTAGTGATGATAATTTTAGATTTTTTTTTTTGTTTTTGTTTCTATGGCTAACAAAGTTGACATGGGTCGCGAAAAAATAGAAGTAAAAAATAACATGGATCGTGAGATAGAAAGGTTGAAGACCACGACTCCGCTCTAGACCTTTCACATATATTATTAAAATTAAAGAGAACATTTTCTAAATTTCATATCATTTTTGTGTTAAATAGTTTATAAAAAAAACTGTATGATATTCCCTCGAAAATGTTCTTCTTCTTTGTATACCCCGTTTTGAAATTTATCAATTTTGAGCTAAAAAAAAAAAAAAAAGCTCATTAGTTTTATTGAAAAGTGCGCCAGGAGAAATATTCGGGTCCAAAAGGGCGCCGTCGGTCGAAAAAGTTTGGGAACCTCTATAGCACTATAGCATCGAATTCCGGGCCCTAATTATCATATTAATATGTATATGCACGACGTATATATTCGAATGATAACGGTACGCATCGATGCGGTTTACCGGAAACGTCGTCACGTCTACGATATTACTCGATTGTGTATATTATATTATACGGTTTCGCCGCAGTACTCCCGCTGCGGGTATTAATTGAGCGAATATATTATTATATATTACACCTACCATCGTGACGTATTTAGCATTTGGGAGCCCCCAGGGCAATTTTTTTTTTATCACCCCCCCTCGAAGGGGACACCACTGGATTCGGACTGCAACCCCTTTTCCGCGATTTTATCGACTCGAATCATTTACCAATCCGAAAAAAAAAAAAAACGAGATGTTTATCTCTTTACAACACTGCGGATCACTACGGGGCTAGAGACTTATTATAGGAGTTAGCATGTTTTTCAAAAAATCATTCAAAACACAGCTATAAGTAATATACGTGAAATGCGTTTCATAACAATTTACTGTACTTTAAAGAAATAATTTTTCGAAAATATAGAAAAGTTACCCGAAATTCGATATATAAATGATTTTAAAAAACTCTATTTTTAATCTAAGCTTTACGAATAAAATTTCAACAAACCCGTTAAGAGTATCTGACCCGAGGAGCGAAGAATGCCCGTGGTGCGAAGTACGCTCGACTTTTTTGTCTATAGTTTATTTATCATTTTCTTTACTTAACTTATCTTTGCTTTACTTTATTTATTTTTGATCTTATAAACAAAGAAAAATATTTATTTATTTATTTTTTTTTTAATAAGAAAAAAGTATTAGAAAATAATGTCCAAAACTTTTTTTCACATTTTTAAGATTTTGTCGCATCAAAGTATTTTCCATTTTCCTTGTGTGTTAGGTCAAATTTTGAGAAAACAATTATGAATTTCGAAAAATGACCTTTCCAAAGTACCATTTATAGATAGGCATATCCAATTTCACAGAGTTATTGGTCGAGACTTTTGGACAAGCGTTTCCATACGAAAAAGTGTTAACAGAAAAAAATGAACATCATTGTAAAAACAGAATCGAGCTCAGAATCTAAAAGATAGTTTCAGAGACTTTTATGTAAAAATTTTGGGAAGTTTTTCCAAATTTTGAGAAAACTACTATTGAAAATGACGTTTCGGTCGAAACTTTAGGATAAGTATTTTATATGAGAATAATTTTACAAAAATAATAATAATAATAATAATCATTGTAAAAATACTGGATTCTTCGTTCCTCTCAGAACCGAATAAAGTAGGCATATTTATATATTTAATACTAGTTAATAATTATTAGTTAAGTGATTTTTGAATTTACGTTTAATTATCATAACATTAATAAACACTGTAAAAGATTTATTTATATAAAGGCATGAATATTTTTTGAAAAAAAAAAAATGTATAGACTTATACGTAAGACCACACAGTAAAGTTTCAAGTAGCTGCTTACAAAAAAAAATATACTTTTCTATATTTCGAAGGTCTCAATTATGTAAAACAAGTACCCCGAAAAATTAATGACTCTATAATTTGACAGTTGCATATTATTATTATTATTATTATTATTATTATTATTATTATTACAGTGGAATATGTTATGTTTTGTTACACAAAAGGACACACATTGTCATATGTTATGTTTTGAAAACGGACGCGAAACAGGGTCTCTTTTGTGAGGGTTTTTTTTTTTTATTACACCGGTTACTCTACTCATGTCGTAGTACAAAGCCAAATTGAATATGTACGCCCACCGTATTAGTTTTTCTGCCGCCAGTAGAAGCCGCAGCACTCTCGTAAAAGCGTCTCTTCTCTCTCACTCTCTCTCTCTCTCTCTCTCTGTGATCACAGTGCCCGCCGCCGCCGCGAGTGTGTTTCTACTCTATTGTCGTCGAATGCATGCATTTTTTTTTTCCTCTATCAAAAATCCATTATAACGGGTATGGACATATTATATTGTAGAGACACGTGACACAAAAACCAGAGCAGCCCATTTCATATTTTATTTAAAGTTAAAAAAAAAAAAAAAAACGAAAAAGAAAAATAGTATATATTATTATACACTGTTTTAGCGACATGTTGTTACATTTTATTTTTTTCAAAACTTTTGATGTGCCCTCCTCACACTATTGTGAAACGTAATATCCTTATGACGCGTTATGACGTCACGGTAACAGTTGTTTTAATCGTACCTGTACACACACAACTCGTTATTATAATAATATTTAATGAGTGATATGGTGCGTACTCTCACGAGCTGTTCGTTTAATCTTTGCACGATGACACAATAGAGTGTTGAACAGACACATAAATGCTATTAACTTTGAGAATACTTAACGCATAAGCTGCATTCACATCTCTCTCTCTCTCTCTCTCTCTCTCTCTCTCTCTAAAACAACACTACCACAATTTGAAATTTATTAATTTTGAGTTATGACTAAAGACCGGATTTCGCACGAAATGCATGTTATTATTTTCAACATCGTATACATGCAATCAATGAGTGTTCACAAATCATTATTCATTTGATTAAATATCAAAATTTTATACTGCATATTTTTGCTTGTTCTGACGTAAGTGTGTGTTCTACATATTTTTGCATATTTTGACAAAAAAAAACCGTACAAATATACACCTAACGATCCAAAAAGGTGTTGAGCAGAAAATTGTTTTTCCAATTAACATACCATATTAAATTTTTTTTTACTTTATTCCTATATATATCATCAATGTATCTACTATTTAGTTCAAACAAAATATGTTTTACAATGTTACAATAATGAAAAATTAAATTTTTGTATTGCATATTTGCTATATTATACATCTTACGTTTTGTTTATGAAAATTTTGATAAAATTGATAAATAATTATCACTGAAAAATTAAAATCAAGTAGAAAATTTAATGAAAATTGAAATTTTATTTCGTATGTTTTTGCATTTTTTTCTTGCATATTTTGACTTTATTAAGTGCATGTTTGCATACATATTTTACATTTTAAAATGCATATAAATCCGGTCTTTAGTTATGACTATATACTTTTGAATAGTAAAAAGCCGGACGTACTTCGCTCGTCGAGGTGTTCTCCGCACGTCGGGTGGGATTCTCTTGACGGATGTATTGAATTTTTTTCTACATTTTCAAAATTTTCTTGCGCCAAAATCTTTCTCGTATTATTTTCTATCCATGTTTAAATTTTCATATAGTTCGGATCGAAAAATGATGGTTTCCGAGTCGTTTTTGTCAAATTTGGGGTAGTTTTTCCTAAAAAAAAAATGACCTCTTTAAAGTACAATCTAGAGGCAAATCCGGTTTGAAAAAGTAACTGATCGAAACTTTTGGACAAATATTTCCAAACGAAAAGTTGTACACAGCAAAAAAAATAAAAAAATAAACATCATTGTAAAAATATTATTTAAAACAAGCAATAAGGACAAGTGTGGAGACATACGGTTCTGAAGGGTGTTTTAAAAATTCTGGGGTGGGTTGAGCCCCCATCTAGTCACACCTTTGTTAAAGGTCCTTTCACAAAAAAAAAAAAAAAATTAACGTTTAATATAACTAAAACGAATCGTAACTTTTTTACAACTACGAATAAAATACAACTGTCAAGGGGGTGGGGGGAGGCCCAGACCCCTCCCTTGAATCCGCCACCGGTCACGATAGAGTGTATTGTATACGAGAGTGTCGGACAATAAACCGCCGCCCGCCCGAGTCAAGGGTCTGTTTGATTCGGGAATAATTTCGGCTGACCCTCCCCCCCCCACACGCGCACGTGCCGGCAATAAAACCCGTACAACAAATTTGCCGTCTTAATATTTACAGTATCGCACGGCGGCGGCGGCGGTGCACGTGCCCTCGATCGAAGGCGGCGGGCGTTTATGGAAAAAAAAAAAAAAATAATAATAATAATAATATTTTTTTTTAACACGCGTTTAAAACGCACAGCCAATTGTCAGACCGCACCACGGCCACGACCGGGCGGGTGCGACGCGCGTGCAAAATATTATTATTGTAATGACTAATAATAGGTTTTTTTAAATTTTATTATTATTATTATTATTATTTTACTCCGTCAGCGTAGTACGACGACAGTGTATAATTATTATTGTCACAATATTACTAACGCGGCGCGCGTTGCTATTATTCGACGTGCGAGAAAAATCACCGGCCACGGCCCCCCCCCCCACTTAATAGAGTACGCTTCGGGTGTGAATTTTCGTTTTTAATTTTTTTCTGTGTACAGAAAGAATTGTACGAAGTGAAAAACCTAGTGATTGTTTTTTTTTTTTTTTTTTTTTGATTTTTTTTTCTGTCTACAACTTTTCGTATGGATATATATTTATTTTTATATGATTTATCGTTTCTTTAAAATTCAATACACCCGTCAAGAGAATTCCACCCGACGTGCGAAGAACACCCATCGTGTGAAGTATGTCCGGCTTTTATTTTCTTTTTTTTTTTTTTTCTGTGTACAACTTTTCGTATGGAAATACTCTTTTATCCAATAGTTTCGATCAGCGCAACTTTTTGAAACCGGATTTGCCTCTAGATTGTACTTTAGAGAGGTCGTTTTTTGAATTTCTCAATTCTTCAATTTTTTTTTGGAAAAAACTACCCAAAATTTCACAAAAACCATCATTTTTTGATCCGAACTATATGAAGATCTGAACATAGATAGAAAATCATATAAGAAAGATTTTGGCGCAAGAAAATTTTCAAAAATGTGAAAAAAAAATTTTGGACATTTTTCTAACATTTTTTTTTAAATTCAATACACCCTTCAAGAGAATCCCACCCGACGTGCGAAGTACACGGTTTTTTTATTTTAAAAAACATTTTTGACTTGATCATTACACGACGCCGCTGTAACAATAATAACGATAAAATAAACAATTTTCGTAAACTTTTGACCCATAATTTTGAGAGGTAAGTAAAGAATTTTGAAAACCTAACATTTAACCCATTTTGAGGTAAGTACAGAATTTTTAAAATATTGGAAATGTTAGTAAATATACTTTTTCGCGTGTAGAAATACTTGTTTAAAAGTTTCTTATACAGTAACTTTTTTTGATAGAAAACTCACCCAGATTGTACTTAAACGAAATCATTTTTTTCTATAAATTCTCACTACTTTCTCTCGAAGCTTAAGGAAAAACTACCAAAAAAAAAAAAAACGATGAAATTGGTGTATTTTTATTAACTTTGATTTTCTTTTTTAACATAGCTTAAAAATAACGGAGCTAGAAACTTGAAACTCGAAATAACTATACTCAAACTAGTCACGTACATAGTTTATAAAAATGTCAGAAATATTTGACCAATTTTAAACTAATTGTAGAACTTTGAAAATATTGGAAATTTTTCTTTTTTTTGTGAGTTTTTATTTCATAAAATTTAGAATTCTAGACCTGAAAATTTAACATAATCCCACACAGCATATTTTATGTCTGATAAACCTCGAAACATTCAACAAGTCAGTTTTTTTTTTTTTTAACCGTTTAAAGTTTGGTTTGGTCTCAATGAAACTCGATATTTAGGTTGAAATAATTACATTGCGAATATTGTAAAGTGCAATACAAGTGTGTATAGAAGAATAATTAAATATTATAAAAAAAAGGATTGATAGAAAAATTAGGAAATTTAAGTTTTAATTTGTATTTTTCCTCTAAAATATCAGATACAACAACAAATTGATTAAAAATAAAATAAAAAAAAGCCAGACATACTTCGCACGATGCGTGTTCTTCGCACGACGGGTGAGATTCTTTTGACGGGTGTATTGAATTTTAAAGAAACGATAAATTATTTCTTCAATAAAACGACTCTGAACGATATTAGAAAAATGTCCAAATTTTTTTTTTTACATTTTCAAAATTTTCTCACGCTAAAATCTTTCTTATATGATTTTCTATCTATGTTTAAATTTTCATATAGTTTGGATTAAAAAATGATGGTTTCCGTGTCGTTTTTGTCAAATTTTGGGTAATTTTTTCCAAAAAAAAAATTGAAGAATTGAGAAATTCAAAAAATTACCTCTCTAAAGTACAATCTAGAGGCATTTGCCGGTTTCAAAAAGTTAGCGGTCGAAACTTTTGGACAAGTATTTTCATACGAAAAGTTGTACACAGAAAAAAAAAATATCATTGTAAAAACACTAGCTTCTTCACTTCGCTTAGAATCTAAAATAAAATAAAAAATTTTATAACGGTTAAATTTTGTATTGAGTTAACGCGTTATTCATCGAATGATATTAATATATGATACAATTTTTTTTAATAAATCAATACAAATTTTAAACAATGTATTCATTAAATAGATATATTTATGGCTATCTATATTAGGGTGACCATACGTCCTGTTTTATACAGGATTGTCCTTTATTTTGGCTCTGTGTCCTGTTGTCCTAACAAACTTCTCTCAGACGCTTTTTGTCCTGTAATTTCAAGTCTGTCCCATATTCATCCCGTTTTTTGACTTACTGTGCATTTAAAATTTTTGAAATGAAATTATTGAATAAAATAATATACGAATCTAGAAATCTTTTGGATACCATTTGATCAATTATAATCGTAAAATGAATTAACAATTTTTTTTTAGAAAGTAAAGTATACAATATGCATGAATGAAGGATTTGAAGAAATTTTAAAAAGTATGAATTTAATTTCATTAACTTATTTTATGTTTTTCAAAATAATATTGTTATGTGTTTAAATTTAATCTATTATAGGTAGTTTAAAAATTACACTTTTGTCACGATTCAAAAACATAAATATATATATATATATATATATATATATATATATGTAATAAATACTTATTTATTTAAAAATATTATGAAAAATATTTTTGTCCTGTATTTTTTTTTTTCTAAAATATGGTCATCCTTTACCCTGGTGTCGATATTTTACAAATTAAATAAATATAAACCGTAGATGTCATAAAGATATTATACTATAATAGTGTGTCGATATACAGTTGTGTAAAAGGTTATATCATACTCGAACTATAATAATAATAATGATAATAGTTCTGAAGGTTTTTTTTTGTTAAACACATTTATTTATACCCGTATACAGTGTGGGATTTCGGGGCCGAGAGAGACAGAAAGAGAGAGAGATAAAGGGGAAAAAGAGAGAGACAGACGGGCGGGGGTAGAGTGAGAATAGGTGACAGAGTGAGAAGAGGGGAGAGAGAGGTATTGTGGGCGGAAACTGAGCGGCGCGGATTTTGCGCCGTCCTCGCAGACAGACAGGCAACCGCTAAAACGTCACCTTCCCGAGAAACGGCCGCCAGTCGTTCGCCCGTACGTACTTAAGCGTGTGGTGGTGTGCGGCAGTCGCGCGACGTTAATAATAATAATAATAATAATAATAAAAAAATCATCGTTCGTTATTATTATTATTTTTTAGTATTGTTCGTGAACGGATTCCAAACGTTTTCTCGTAGTATACATTATTAAAAAGGCGTTGTAACGCGCGCGTGCGCTCGCCTCGCCGTGTGTCGGTAAAACTATATAAAAAAAAAAAAAAAAAAATGTCAAATTATATCATATTATTTGTATATTAATCGTTATTAGCGTTAAATCGAGTTGAACTATTTTCTTTGTTTCTGATTTCATTTTTTTCCATATCATTTTCTAAACGCACGAGATACCATCATCATGGGGCAACCGCTATCTTCGAAACACGAATATCTGGTAAACAATTTTTCGCTTTACTATCGTTTTTTATTATTATTATTATTTTTTTTTTAATTTATGTACGTTAAGAATCGTTTATAATATATATATATATACACACACACATTTCCTCTGCCAAGATGCTTTTTTTTTTTTTTTTTAGCACTACGTCACAGAAAATGATATTTTATTATAATATATTATACCGGACCGTCGTACTTGTGTATATACTGTTATGACAATTTTTTACCACCGCAGGCGCAAATTTTTTTCCTAGTCTTGGATTTTCAAATTTAATTTTATTTTCTGTGAATACACGTTATTTTAGATCTCCGGTAGACTCCCAGAAATAATATTGTTCTCGTGCAGCACAGCACAATTAATTCTTATAATCAGCGTTGGATGAGTCACTTTTGCTCGTTACTCGTTAAACGAAAAATAGCACAATTACAGAGTTACTGCGCTTTTATTAGTTAAAATTTCAATACAATACTTATACAAATATAATGTGATTTATAATATCAATAACGAGCTATATGCGTTTCTACTTATCACTTCCTATAATATATTAATTGTATAAAATGTATTTACAGTGTCTCCAATCAATGACTGAAAAATATGTAACTATTGTATTATATCAAGTACATTCTTACGGTAAAACTTATGAATTTTCAATGTTTAAAAAATAACTATCTATTTTTTTTTTTTTTTTATCAATAATATCGTCAAAATCGTAAATGAAATAATATTTTCGATAATGAAATAACAATTATTTTGTTTTTACATTTGAAAATTTATACCTTTAATACGAATACTTTAGTTATACCTTGTAATAATTTAACTTTTGTGAAATATTCGAAAAAAAAAATGATTACACAATTTAGCTGAAGAAATTTTTAAACTGCAAATACAATAAAAATCAGCATTTGTTTTTAATTTCAAAAAATCAAAATAAAATATTATTATTTACTAATACATCCTTGTACAAAAACGCGCCTAGTCACCAGAGCACAAATAATAAACGCGAAATCGTGATCGATTTCTACGTAAATTGTGTAAAAACCAGGGTTGTTACGCCACTAGAAACCCTTGAAGACCTGGAAATGTCAGGGAATTTAATTAGGGCATGGAAAACAGGGAAAAGTCAGGGAATTTTTCAATATTGTCTAGAAAATAATTTATAGTAAAGGTATATGTAGGTCATTTAAAGTTTACTTATACTGTGAACCTAATACATTTAGTTTTACATTTTTCTAATCTATAAAAAAAATATGTTTATATTTTATTTTGTTGGTTCAAAATATTTCTCATACTAATCTAAATTAAAATTTTCATTAAGTTCGGATCAAAAAAAAAAAAAAGATAGATACAGTGTCTTTTTTGTCAAATTTTGGGTAGTTTTTCCCAAATTTTGAGAAAATTATTGAGAATTTTGAAAAATGACCTCTTAAAATTACCATCTAGTGGTCTCTGTTGTTGCTGTTTGGAATTTTTGGACAAGTATTTCTACACGAAAAAATGTTTACAGAAAAAAAAATAAAATAATAACATCATTGTTTTTTCGTCAAATCACTAGTTTCTCCGCTTCACGCAGAATCTAAAAAATATTTGTATGGTTTATGAATTTTGGGTATATAACACTGGAAAATTTTTATAAAAAGCGTAGAAATCCTGGAAAATTCAGGGAATTTGAAAAATTTAATTGCGTAACAACCCTGAAAAACGAATTATTTACGATTTTCGCGTGTACATATACAACGATTAGAGTGCTGTTTTCTGTTAATTCAATTAATACAAGCTCACGTAGTAGGTAATCGAATTTGGGGTTTTTTTTTGTATAATAAAAGTTCAATTACGTTCGCGGAAATATCGCGCTGTACATTTTTCATTAAAAGTCCAAGATTTGTGGTGGAAATTGAATCCACGCGTCAGGTCTTCGACCGCGCGCCGAGCTGAATCAGTCTCAGGAGAAATTAACTCGCTCACTCGTCTACGTGATCTTATGGTCGCGGAAAATATAAAAATGTGCACACGGTAAATCGTATGCGGTTTCCTCGACCGCGCGTGCGTGCGTGCGTGTGGTTTAAGGTTTCAAAAATCCCTCGGCTAGTAACACTTTGTTTTTTTTTTTTTTTGGTCGCCCTTTGTCTACGTGTGCGTGCACTTAATCTAATATGCATATGGATTTCCACCACTTCTCGTTCGCGTGTCACGTGTACAGAGCTTTTTTCGGGTTTTTTTTTTCTACAAAAAGTGTTCCTGCACTTAGCACACCGCCGAAAACAGTGTATTAATGTGTAAACCAGTGGTTCTCAACCGGTGTGTTGCGGCACACTAATGTGCCGTGAAATCGACTAGGTGTGCCGCGATAAAAATCTGATATGTATTTGTCATTATATTATA
>JAIPRM010013844.1:0-11127 GCA_025469315.1 Stegophylla sp. TES_Ste_2020
GTGGTCTGAAATGTAAATCAGTTTGCCTAAATTAATATTTCTAAATACTGTAATCCATACAACTATAATATTATAGAGACCGTAGCCAGGGGAGGCTAAAGGGGCTATAGTTCTGAACAATGGCCGTGTTTTCAATCTATTTATGATACTACCAAATAGTTCGCATTTAAGTTTCTAGTAAATTGAAATTAAAAAAAAAAAATCATACGTAGATAATTAATTGTATAATTATAAAAGTGTAGACTCACATTTTATTTTTACTAATTTACAGTTATTATGTTTATACAGTGGCGGCCAGGGCGGGCCATGGCTAGCCCGTTGGCCCGCCCAAAAATTTTGATTAAACTCAAAAGTATGAAATCGAATTTTTAAATATTTTCAAGTAGTTTTACAAAATATACGTTTTAAGCAGAGGTCTGGTTTTTCTGTCATACGAACACAGATACACTGGCTATAGGTTGTTTACGTTCTATATTTTGTGCCCGGAAATACCAAGTGTAGACATAAACATTATGATATAAATCTAATTTTGGACAATCCTGAAATAGTATATTGTTATTATTTGGGTATGTGGCATGTAGGCTATGAAACAATGATCATTATCTTTTGTGCTTTCGTCGCGTAATTTTGTGAACTGCACCTATTCGAATATTAATAATACGCATACCTATTGATTGCACACCTTCTTTCAAATTAATAAAATATTATAAAAATTATCTATTGTGATGTCTAAGCGAACTTTAGACGATTTAATAGTAAAGAAAAGTACCTAATAATTAACTAACGTCACCTTTCCGAAATTCCTGGTCACTAAGATTCAGTGGTGCTACGAGATCTATTTAGAGCGTTATTCCAGATTAAAAAAACAACTTTTATTTAATATTCCATAATTATTTATAGATAGTCCAAGTTGTTGAGGGGGGGGGGTAAACCAAGAAAGCCACTTTAAATTACTCCCCCTCCTACCTATGATCGTATTACTGCAACATGAATGCCTCTGTGCCCGCCTAAATATATGCTGGCCTCCATTTGGCCCGCCCTGGAAAAAAATCCTGGCGCCGCCACTGTGTTTATGGATAATTTATAAATATTATATTTATTTAATAACAGACTACTAATAAGTAATAATATACATTGAGGAAAAGACCTGTCAATTGGTACAGATCTGATAATATATGAACTAAGTTTAAAGAGAGAAAAAAAACTATCCTACATGAGAGGGAAGATGTAAGTAAAATTTCTCGGAATAAAATATAAATTTATAGCATACTTTTCATGTTACTTATCAATCGACCGGTTTATTGATAAGATATTTAAAATTAATTCATGTACATAATGTTCACTATTTATTATATTGTTCAATAATATACTATATTGTATTATATATTTATTTATTGGTTTATTATTGACATAGTATACCTACACCTGTTCAATCAAATTGTGTCAAAATGCCTCAGGAAAAAAATATTTTTCAAGCACACAAGTAAAAACAAAAGTGTATTTATATATATTTACATTTTAGATTCTGAGTGAAGCAAAGGAGCTTATGTTTTTACAATGATGTTTATTTTATTTTTATTTTTATTTTTTGTTCCTAAACACTTTTTCGTATAGAAATACTTGTCCAAAAGTTTCAATCAGTAACTTTATAAATCCAAAATCACACCTAGATGGTACTTTTAGGAGCCCATTTTTAAAATTTCTCAATAGTTTTTTCAAAAATGCCTTTTTGTCAAATTTTGGATACTTCCCTCCACCCCCCCCAAAAAAAAATGAAGAATTGAGAAATTCAAAACATGACCTGTGTAAAGTACCAACTAGAGCTAATTTGGTTTCAAAAAATTGCTGATCGAGACATTTGAACAAGTATTTCTATACGTAAAAGTGTTTACAAAAAAAAAAAGCCGGACATACTTCGCATGATGGGTGTACTTCGTATGACGGGTGGTATTCTTTTGACGAGCGTATTAAATTTTAAAGAAACGATAAATCATTTCTTCAGTAAAACGATTCTGAACGAAGGAAGTTAATAATAAAAAAAAAAATTTTCAAAAAATGTCCAAAATTTTTTTTCACATTTTCAAAATTTTCTTGCGCCAAAATCTTTTTTATAGGATTTTCTATCTATGTTTAAATTTTCATAAAATTCGGATCAAAAAATGATGGTTTCCGAGTCGTTTTTGTCAAATTTTTGGTAGTTTTTTCCCCAAAAAAAATTGAAAAATTGAGAAATTCAAAAAATTACCTCTCTAAAGTACAATCTAGAAGCAAATCCGGTTTCAAAAAGTTATTGATCGAAACTTTTGGGGACAAGTATTTCTATAAGAAAAGTTGTACACAGAAAAAAGAAATAAACATCATTGTAAAAACACTAGCTTCTTCACTTCATTCAGAATCTAAAATAATAATAATAATAATAAACATCATTATAAAAAGAAAAAAAAAGAAATAAACATCATTATAAAAACACTAGCTTCTTCATTTCGTTAAGAATTTAAAATTTCGAAAATCTTAAGTCAAGTTTTTTTCTCTATAACTGTTTAGAATTAGCCTTTTGACGGGATTTGTTAGTTTTACCTTAAATTACATACTTTAAGTTTTTAACGTACATAAAAGAAAATTTAATTAATCGATTTTTATGAAACTTGGTATCTAGGTGAGAAATTTAATTACGAATGTTTTGACATTATAACTTTCACGGACGAATAATTAAATATTTGGCAAGGGTTTGATTTAAAAAAAAATCGAAGATTATACTGACAAATTTTATATTGTATTTTTAGTTAATGAACACCCTTAAAGGTTAGCAATGATTTTTTGCTTAACTTATTTTCAACGCTAAATACGATGGTCTGAACTAAAATACGCGCACATCAATAATTTTCTATATCTTTATTACATTGCATAATAATTATTTGAAATTAAAATTGCCTGTAAATAAAAAGAAAAAATGTATCATTTTTTATCTCGTGATATTTTACCTACTGGATAGGTGTGATGTTTGACAGCGAATATAATAGGAGGGTGGTGGAAAGCACAGTCCATATATTATGAGGTCTATGTCTATAGGCCTCATTCAGTTAATTCGTAATTTAAATTGTTAGTCTAGTAGTTTTTTTCAAAATCATAAATAAGTTTATCCTACACTTTTTTTATTTCTCTATTATAGAAATTTAATGCAGAATAACTAATGAATAATAAATAAATAATAAAACTTATATATAACACTCAGAGATGAATTGAAATTAAAACGAAAATGTTATTAATATAAATAGCTCAAAACCTAAATATTCCTGTAAAAACACAAAATGTTAATTAAAAGGAAGGTTGATGATTTATGAACTTATAAAAATAGATTATTTGTCGTAATAATATATATATATATAATATATACACATTTTTTTTTTTTTTTTTTTAAACATTTATTACCTAACACACACACACACACACAAACACACACGAAAGCACCGCATTAAAACTATAAATCACAATAATTCAATTGGTACGCCTGCTACCGAAAAAAAGAAATTACTGAACGACGCATGTGGTAACAAGTACAACCAGGGCTGTAGTCGTAAAAAAGCCAGAGGGTATACTATAAGCCAGGGGTGGCGAACTTTTTTTAGTTATAGTTCCAAAATTTTGCAATCGAGGATATTAAAACTATTTGCATGCCCCCTCCCCCTCGCCCCCCCCCCCCAAAAAAAAAAATATGAGCATTTTTATATACATACATTTCAAGTGTAAAATATCCGGATATACATTGAATCACTTGGTAGTTAGGTGGGATGTTCTTCGTGAGTGTACTTATTAAATTTTCAAAGACACGATACAACATATCTTTAATAAAACGATTCTGAGTGGAGCTATCGTTACGATGGTTACAAACGTCAAAAATAAATATCATTAAAAAAATTACGTTTATTGACTTAGGTACATTTATTGTGTTACCATGGTTACCATAATAATAATGTTCAACAAATTAACTGATTGGTATCAAATTTTCTAAAGTAACCAAGTAAATAATCAAACCGAAATAAAATGACGTTAAATAACATTTTATGCTGAGTCAACATTTGAAAAAATGCGAATTTTGAAAAACTACTCCTCTAAATTTTTACCCAGAACTAAATTCTGTTTCAAAAAGTTGCTGATTGAAATATATGGACAAGTATATTTGTACAAAAAAGTGTAGTAAATAATAAGCTTTTACGCTCCACTCAGAAAGAGAAAAGATTTATTAAAATTTTTCTCACATGTCACTAAAATTCAATTTACATGCCACTGCAGTGGTTCGCTATCACTGCTAAAGCAGCTAAAGGTGGATGCGCTGCAAATCATTTTTTTTTTTTTTATTGTTTCTTTAATTTAATCAAGCTGTTTAAGTTTAATGTTTTAATTATTAATAAAAAAAGATTTATCGATAACACTAATATCGTAATCAGTCAAATATAATAATTTTACATACAATATTTTGGAATATTTTCACAAGAACACAGAGTACACGACCTTAACCAGTAGATATACGGTATTTATTCAAAATAATCAGAAGGTATACGGCGGCGTATACCACCGTATACCCTCCACTACGGCCCTGAGTACAACAATATTTTATTATGTCATTAAATCTATGTATCTTTTGCGGCCGAGAAAGGCAACAATTAAAATATATAACATGCAAGCGGCCACTGATTTAATTAATAATTATCTATGTTGATATATTGATGGTCACTAGCTAGTCGACTACACGCATAACACACACAAACACTCACGCGTATTTTTAAGATTATAATTGTTATCTTTGTTTTTGATTTATTTAATTACCGTTAATTAGGAAATTGTAATATATATCCGATCACTATCGCGTACGAATTACGTTGAGTGTGTGTTCTTACTGTGTCTCCGTCCGCCGAACCGTTACCCATTTTATATTATTTTTTGTTTTATATTAAAAATTTTGTTATTAGTTATATTTTCTTTTTGAATTTTGTGAGTGCGAATCACCGCTGCCACGAACTCTGAGGCAGAGCGCACACCAAAGTAGTGCGGTGGCGGTGCGGCGCTAATGTGGCGAGAAAACCGCGCTGCGATAACGACAAAAAAAGCGCGCCAAAGCACACCGATGCAGTGCGGTGGAGGTGCAGTGTACACGTGTTTCTGTTTACATATTCTATTATTCCTTATTCAAAATAAGGTTAGGTAATGGATAGAAGATTGATTATTATTTTTATAATAATTTCACTTAATTTTAAATCATGTCAAGTTTTGATGAAGATTTTTTAATGTTATTATTGGTACTTGGACTAGTTTAATGCTAGTAACCATATCCTCCGATACTATATTCACAGCCATACTTATTTATAACTATATTATACTACTAAATATAATAACACAGTTAAAAATTATTAATATAGAAATAAAATAATAAAATAATAAAAATAATGAAATGAACAATATTGTTATTATCATTAAAAATATTTTCACCGCAAGCGCACTGCATGGAAAAATCCGACATCGACCACTTCATGCAGCACGCCGCATTCGCGCTACAGCCGCACTGCATCGATTTGGGCATTCCCATAAGATAACTAGTGTTCTATTTTTCATGTGGTACTGCATGTAGTGCGCCGTAATCGCGCCGCCACCGCACTGCTTTGGTGTGCGCTCGGCCTTATGCGTGCACTAATTGCCGCAACGATTTTGAAAATTTTTAATTATTATTTAAGTGTGTGTATTGCGTGTGAATTTTTATATTGGCTAGGAAGCGGCTGGCCAGCAGAGCTCCACAAATTTGTAAGTTTTTATTATACATTGTAATATTTTACGTATTTGTGTATTTGTATAGATGTGAATTATAAGAGCAATTAATTTAATGAAAAATAAGGCAGCAAACTTGTTCAGCCATAGTAAAGTAAATACTAATTATTTACCTACTTAGATTATATTTAAATTGATTGTTCCTTATAAGTTACCTTATTATACCATTTTATGTATTATACTAGTTACAATTAATACATTAATTATTATTATTTATTATTTTATTCTGTTGGGCCAAAAGGGCCGTAATTAATTATTTATACTATCATATTTATAATTTTGTGTTGCTGTGAATTTTTTACCTCTTGCCATTATTACTGAATTTTATTTCAATACAGCAACATTAGTTACCATCATTTTGTTTACCATTTTTTTTTATTTATTTAGAGTTATCTTTTTTCCATATTTTTAAGTACACACACACAAATATACACGCATACACTGATACACACTCCACAGCACTACATAGCTCATCACTCATCAGACTTGCGCGGCGTTCCCAACCACGTCTGATGAGCTATTAACACGTACACTATACACACATACACATAGTGTGGCCGACACGGTCGGCAAGTGTTGCGCACGAAGTATCGGTGTTCGACGTGCGCGTGTTATCACTATACGCCGTCGACCCAACAGTATCATATACTATAAATTAGAAAATAAGTAAATACGTTTATTTAAAAAAAAATTAAAGAAAATTAATGTATAATAAAAGCAGCTGTAATCATCATAGTATAAAGGGTTTCTGCAAAAGAATAGTAGTGTTATTCACAACCCAAACAATACTTCCTCTAATAGGAAAAGGTAGCAAACTTAATTAGGTTTAAACCGCATTCATAATTATTTTTATTACAATTATTTTCATTTTTAATCGGACCGGGGATTCGTTTCAGCGGGTCATTTGAAGTAAACTAGTTTATTATCGGTCTTATATATTATTATGTTAAGTCATTGGAATTTGAATTTATGTGACTTAAATTTTCATTTCAGATTACTGCCAGTCAACGCCGCGGACCCGTTCGCCTTACCAGACCTAGATCTGGAAGCGCTCTTGCGGGCCGTACTGGCGGGACCGGAGATGCCGGACGACGGCGTGCTGCAGCAGATCACCGACGACATACTGGACCGGCGCAACATCCGGCTGACGGTGAAAGCGGTCGTAGCGCGCGGCCGGGCGGCCGAGGAACGCGGTCAAACGAACGCGGCACGCCAGCACTACGTGGTGGCCCGACGGCTGACCGAGGCGTACGCGAATCACGCGGACCCGGACGACATGGAACGGGCCTGGTTGACGATCCCGGCGCGGCGGCTGAATGACGGCTGGATGCGTCAGGATGCCGAGCTGATATACGACGCCATCGCGGAGACCAGGGCGCAGACGATGATGCGCCGACTGCGGTCGCCCAACGAGGAGGACGTGGGCCTCGACCAAGACGACAACGCACACCGTCACGCGGCGGACGAAGCGACAATCTTGGCGAAAAATCAGTTTCGTGTTCAGTGGCAATCGACCCTGAGGAAGTTGCAGACCGTTTCGTACGAGAAACACGAGGGCGAATAGTACCTAACTGCAGTGCTAACAGTCGCGTCACGCGTTGTAATCAGTATTAGCAAAAATAAAAAAAAAAATTATGACGTCGTGTTGTGGAAGGGGCGCCATTTCAGTTTTTCTTTTCGACGGGTTGCAAAATTTTAGTTAGGCCATTTTCAAATTTTCAAACCACCATGAATAGTTGACACCTGAGAATTTAGCATTTAAAATAAAGTTAATTGTGATTAGTAATAAAATATATATTATATAGTATTAGGTATACAGCTAGGTATATATAATACGGATACCATATCGTCAGTGTTGAGACTTATCTAGATAAAAAATTATCTCATCTAATTAACTCTTGTGCTAATTATCTAATAGTTATCTTAGGTGGCGAATTCCGTTACCTAAATAAATTTAATTTATGTAAATAAAATATTACTTTTCTCATGAATAATGATAATTATTGTTTTAATAACTTATTCTATCAAAACACTATACTAGTTACGTGCATTTCACCAGCCTTCCACAAACTCAAATTTCGACATTTTTTTCGCAATTAATTAGTGTGTCATTACTTCATTAGTGTGAATTTGTGCGACTATTTTCAAAATTTTTGCGTTATCGATTTACTCACAAATTCAAAAAAACTAAGGAGGTTTTAATCATAATTTTTAAATTTCCTTTTTCTAAGACGCCATTAGTGTGAATTTGTGCGACTGTTTTCAGAATTTGTGCGACACTCGTCCTATGCAAAAAATCGTTTTTTTTATTTTTGGTATTTCCTCAGCTCCTCTACTGGAAAATAATCACAATTTTCAAATTTCCTTTTGATAAAATTGTGAATTTGTACGACACTCGTTTTACTCGAAAAATTATTTTTCAATTTTTGGCATTTTCTCCCCACTGGAAAAGAACACAATTTCCACATTTTATTTTTGCTAAAAATATTAGTGTGCCATAAGTATAAATTTTTGCGATTATTTCAAAATTTGTATTACATTAACACATATTCTACTAAAAAAATTTTTCCGTCCGTTTTCTCTATAGTTGTTTTAGTTGTCTCAGTTATTTTACCCTTTTTACTCTATTTTACTCCCCTCCCCAACATTTTTTAGCTGTAGATCGAACGTTTTTCTCCCATGAATAAGACATTTCTCCTCTATGGGATAAGATTTTTTCTAATCTAGGGTATCCCCCCCCAAATAGAAAATTAAGACATAATACCTAGTTATGTCTTAAATCTTGATCTACACTAAAATCATTTATTATAATTATTACATATTTTATAATTAATTTATAATCATTTATAATCAAATCCGTAAAAAAATGTTATATATGTATAAGCTGGATTATTATTACCATGCGTGAAAATTTAAAATATGGATCTAATAATAATTTTATTGTGGAAAATTAATTCCAGTGTATTTATAAATATCATTATATTCCTTTAAACATATATGTATATATATTATTATTATTTATTGTATATGTATATATATGTATAATTATAGAAATGATAATAGATTAGTTCCAAATATTTTGTTTTCAGCAAGGCTGGATCAAGGTGGGGCTAGTATAGCTCCGGGCCGCAATTCAAAGGAGCCACAAACTTTCTTATTGTTTCTATTTTTTATTTTACAACATATCCATACTGTCATGGAAGTTTTACAATTCAATTTTAATCTATATTAGAAACCACTTGTTAGTTGTTCATTAAATAAAAGCCTGCTTTCAAATTACATTTACCTTTTGATGAAATAATATTCCACAAAAATAAAAATATAAACCTAAATTTGTGAATATTATGACCACCAATACTGAATACATTAAATTCACGCTGACATAAACAGCTATTTAAAACGTTCTTTATTATATACCTTGCATTAAAAAGTACCTACGGAAAAATGTAATGCAGTTTTATTGATTTATTTATCTGTAATTTCACAGTTATATCTTTTTGAAAACATAAATCTAGTGCTTTCAAACAAAAAAACATCCCATAAAATTAATGAACACAACATTTCTAAATTTTAAAATCATTTTCAAACAATCATTAGTACATTTTTTTCCAAATCAAGCCATTGAAATGCTGAAATCACTTTTCCCATTCTTGATAATAATAATACAATTTATAAATTATATTATCACTAATTTTAGAGAAGATTCTATTATATGTCTTATTCAGAAATTAATAATCTCAAATTTATTCAAAAATATTTAGATCTTAGATGGTAATACAAATCAAAAATGTTTGAAGAGTAGATATAAATTTAGAGACAATTAGTCGAAGATTACTTTTGTGATAGGCTTATATATCAAACGATAATTATTTAATGTTATATCAATAAAAATATTTTGTATTTGTGGACTAATAAATATCAATTAAGTTTAATTGAAAGTAACGTTTTGTCAATTTTTAAATATTTATTGTGCACATTGAATATATCAGAAATTAGAACAAAAAATGCGGGAAATATATCGCAAGAATCTAGGAAAAAAACGACACGGGTAAAAATCGACACGGTAAAACACGATACGAGAAAAAAACAACACAATTAAATTATATTATATTTCAACAAATTTATAGTAATTTTTTTTCTCATATTATCACATATAATTTTATTATATTTTATTTAAACATATATTTAGACATTATTTTTTTTTTTACATTTTGAATTTTTTTTAAACCAAACGTTATTGTACTTCACTCAGAGACTTGAAGACTCTAAGGCCAAATATTATAAAGCACGGTAAGAACGGTGAGAATTTTATTATTGTGAAACATTGAGAATTATTATATTGAGAATTTTATTATTGTGAAACATTAAGAATTATTATATTGAGAATTTTATTATTGTGAAATATTGAGAATTATTATTATATTGAGATTTATTTTATTGAGAATTATTATGAAAAATTGTTGAATTAATTATTATTATATGAGAAGAATTTATATTGTGAATTTATATTATTGTGAATCTATATTGAGAAATTATATTATTGAAAGCACTATATTATTAAAATTATATATTATTATGTTATTGAATTGTAAAAATTTACAAGTTTTATGAATACGGAAAACGGAAGCGTCTCCGACAAACATAGATAACTTGTCGTTAAATAAAAATAAAAATTTAAAAAGTGATTTAATTAACAAAGATAAAAATTTAAGAAAATCCCTAAGTGCTAATAACTTATTAAACGATTTAACTTCACAGTTAGACGAATTAATAGTATATTCAAGTCCCGAAACAATAGCCAGTTATTCTACACGCAGTAGAAAACGTTCTTTACATACAGAATTAAAATTTGATAGAAAACCTAGACAAATAAAAATTCCAATCGAACAACAGATTTCGGTAGAACCCATAACTCTTTCTTTAGCAGCGGCAATTAAATTTATTCCACACTGTTCACGACGTTTATCAATTTATAAACGCTTGCGATTTAACAGTAAATTCTATTAATAGAGAAAATGCACCCATTTTAATTCGTCATATTACAACACGATTATCAGGTCACGCATTAGAAAGTATAAAATATAAAAATACAGAAAAATGGATAAATATAAAAACTTACTTAAAAGAAGCATTTGAAAGTCATAACACTGCACAAACTTTACAATTACAACTTAATTCTTTAAACGGCCATTGTTCAGAACTATAGCCCCTTTAGCCTCCCCTGGCTACGGTCTCTATAATATTATAGTTGTATGGATTACAGTATTTAGAAATATTAATTTAGGCAAACTGATTTACATTTCAGACCAC
>JAIPRM010013845.1:0-11126 GCA_025469315.1 Stegophylla sp. TES_Ste_2020
TAGATTGTACTTTGAAGAGGTCATTTTTTGAATTTCTCAATTCTTCAATTTTTTTTTTGGAAATTTGACAAAAACGACTCGGAAACCATCATTTTTTGATCCAAATTTTATGAAAATTTAGACATAGATAGAAAATCCTATAAAAAAGATTTTGGCGCAAGAAAATTTTGAAAATGTGAAAAAAAATTTTGGACATTTTTTGAAAATTTTTTTTTTTTATTAACTTCCTTCGTTCAGAATCATTTTACTGAAGAAATGATTTATCGTTTCTTTAAAATTTAATACGCCCGTCAAGAGAATACCACCCGTCGTGCGATACACCCATCGTGCGAAGTATGTTCGGCTTTTTTTTTTTTTTTAATTGTAATAGTATTTTAATCTTCAAGTCAACTATACCTTCCTACACCTAAAACACATATATCGAGTTACAGATATTTTAAATTGAAAAATTCGAATAATTGACGATCAATATGCAATAAAATATATTAAAATTTTTATACAAATTACAAATCATACTTTTTTCTATCCGCCTTTCGGTGCAAAACACTTTTTTTTTTTGTGTTCGAATTACAAACTTCCATTACTCTGGGTAATACAGGTTGACATAACGCACCTAATAATAATTTGGGACTCGAGTAACCTAGATCATCTAGCGATGGGGATCTGAATCGATCTTTTTCACATATATCGATTTTTCGTATCGATTTCTTGGCCTCGATCTTTTACGGACCGGTCCAATTTCAAACTTAGATATAATAATATATTGCCTGCTCTTTCCTCGCCGCCTCTCAGTCATGAAAATCTCCTGTCAGGAACCGATGAGTCTTAAAGAGAGAGAAAGAAAGTAAGTTTATAAATACTTTTATGAAAAAAGCGGCTATGGGTTCAAATTGTCTTAGACGTGGTCGTTGTTCACAAATTTTGTGACAAGGCTACTAGAATTTTCAATCAGAAGAACATTGCGTTTATAGCATTAGTATTGAAATCCAATATAATGACATATTAGACATAACCATCACATGATATATAGTCGAAGATCTAATGTTTCAAAAAAATAAACAAATATTTAGAATATTTAGATGTTCTGTTTAGATCAATGGATTGATCTTTTAAAAGATCCATCTTTTCATTTCGATAAAAAACCTATTAAAAAGATCGGTTCACTTTTAAGAATCACCCATCCATCACCTATCTAGATCCAACACTATGATCAAAGGAGCTAGCTAATATAATATCCTAACCCTCCCTCTTAATCGGGTGTACTCCCCCACCGCCCCATCGAATCTAGTCCATAACACGTAATCTGTTTCGTTTCAGTCGTCACACAACGAGTCGTCCGGCGGCGGCAGCGGTTCGTCGCCTCCGTCCACCCACGTGGTGATCCGGAGCGTGGACGACCTGTTGAACGCCAGCTTCGACGATCTGGACCGGATGCGGGAGGTGGCCAACGCGCAGGACGTGGAGACGGCCATACAAAAGTACTCGTCGTACGTGGAGAGCGCGGTCAAGGGGCTGACGGGCGGAAAGTACGTGGACGCCCGGGGACCGACCATGCTCAACAAGATGTACGACATGATATGCAAAGCGTGGGCGGTGCCCACGTACGAGCTGGGCTACGCGCTGTGCAACAAGTTCCGCGACTGCGGCGGCATGGACTTCCTGATCCAGAACTGCGTGTCCAAGGACCAGAAACTCCAATTTTCCAGCGCCAGGCTGCTGGAGCAGTGTCTGACCACGGAGAACCGGGAGTACGTCGTTGAAAACGGGCTAGAGAAGGTCGTGCACGTGGTGTGCGCGTACAAGAGCCAAGTGAGCTCGGCCGACCAGTCAAAAGTCAGCACCGGTAAGCGCGAAATAAGAATTTCCAATTATTTTCGAATAGTTTAGGAATATTTTAAAATACGACGAGAAAGTATATATATATATATATATATATATATATATCTGAACGTGACTAAAGATAGGATTTTGATGACCCAAAAAAACTCGCAAAAATTTCTAAAAACAATCGAAAATAAATTTTAAAAATGATTTTTAAAAAAAAAAATGTAATAATTGACATCTTAAAATAAGAGAAAAAAATTATATATGTATAGAAAAATTTATAAAAAAAAAATTGATTAAACATTTCAATAAATGAACAGATTTTAAAAAGAAAATAATAAATTACAAATTTAAAATTGATTGATGCCTGATGTTGAACAGTAAATTGTTTTTCAGAGGCTACTGTGACATGCACATTGTGGTAATTTAAAAAAAAAGAAGCTTATAAAATAACAAAGAGTATGTAAAAAGTTACATGTTCTAAATGTAGTGAAATAAATTTAAAGCTTGGTTATAATATTGTATAAACCTTGTAAGAGGGAACAAAATTTAAAAGTAGGGCTGAGATTTCGATGCATTTTTCCTGATGTTTTAACATGTTGGCCCGGAAGCAAAAAATGTGTTCCAGCCGTTTCAATGTAGTTTATATTTTGCATTTGTTAACAAATTTAACTTTAAACGCAGTATTAGGGCATTTTTCACACAATTTGTCGATGAGAACTTACATATTAGGTGACTTAATCAAGCTCTTTAGCTTCTGATCGCTCAAAATAATAATACAGAAGTCTATTATCATGCCAAGCCAACCCCACACGATCATTCTTGTTTGAATATGTAAAACCGTATAATATCATTTATACCGCGCAGCAGCAAATTAAAAAAATTAATTCAATTTTAATAAAATTTAAATACTAAACGAAACCTTATTTTAATATTATTATGTGTTAAATATAAATTAAAATTAAATATGTTCGGTAATATATTTTTATATCATAATTATTTCTGAACTGCTATAAATAACAAATCTTTTTGATGCATTTTTATAGTTAATTTTTTTAAGATTTTCGAGAAATTTTTCAAGATTTCATAGAGCATTAAAATCCCGGCCCTACTATATATATATATATATATATATATATATATAGTCATCGAAATCCTACAGTAGTCGACCCGACCTGACCTGACCTGACCTAACCTAACCACTCGTTTTCGAAAAAAACCTTCCGTTTCGTTTCGCAGGCATCCTCGCGCACCTGTTCAAGCACAGCGAGGTGACGTGCAGCGACGTGATCAAACTGGGCGGCCTGGACGTGCTGCTGTACGAGTGCCGGCGCCGGGACATCGCCACGCTGCGGCACTGCGCCGGGGCGCTGGCCAACCTGTCGCTGTACGGCGGCGCCGAAAACCAGGAGCTGATGATCAAGCACAACGCGCCCACGTGGCTGTTCACGCTGGCGTTCAACACGGACGACAACATCAAGTACTACGCGTTCCTGGCCATCGCCGTGCTGGTGGCCAACAAGGAGATCGAGGCCGAGGTGCTGCGCAGCGAGACGCTGGACCTCATCGACCCGTTCGTCACCACGCACACGCCGTCCGAGTTCGCAAAGTCCAATCACGCGCACGCGCACGGCCAGAGCCGCCACTGGCTGGAGCGGCTGGTGCCGGTGCTGAGCTCGGTGCGCGAGGAGGCGTGCAACCTGGCCGCGTTCCACTTCTGCATGGAGGCGGGCATCAAGAAGCAACAGGGCAAGACGGCCATATTCCGGCACATACACGCGGTGGAGCCGCTGAAGAAGGTGGCCAGCTGCCCGAACGCCATCGCGTCCCGGTTCGCCGCGCAGGCGCTGCGGCTCATCGGCGAGGAGGTGCCGCACAAGCTGAGCCAAAAGGTGCCGCTGTGGTCGCCGGAGGACGTGCGCGAGTGGGTCCGGCAGATCGGGTTCGCCGAGTGCGTGGACAATTTCGTCAACAGCCGCGTGGACGGCGACCTGTTGCTGCAGCTCACCGAGAACAACCTGCGCGACGACATCGGCATCCACAACGGCATAATGCGACGCAGGTCAGTCGGTTCGAAGTGCTTTTAGATTTTTTTTTTTTATTCTTTTTTATTTTTTTTTTTTTTATTTTTTTATTTTTTTTTTTTTGGCCGGTGTTAGGGAGGATGGAAGGGATCTGAGTTGTGATATTCTTTGCAGTACAGGTTCTCAAACTTATTTCGTCCATCACCCCTCTTTGAGATTCGAATATTTCTAGAACCCCTCCGCTCCCAAAAAATTTTAACTAACCATACCTCGAACACATACCTTAAAACAGCTGTGTAATTTATTGTTTTGAACGTACCGTATATTTTTACTTCAATTTTTTCCCAAATTTACTCTGTGTCTAGTGACCATGTTAACCGAGTAATTTATATATATACATAACGCCCTGACGTCATTTTATTACCATATTTACAGATTCATGAGGGAAATTCACAACCTGAAGCGATTGGCCGACTACAGCAGCAGAGACACGACCAATTTGAACTCGTACCTGCAGTCCATAGGACCAGAGTTTTCCGTTTACACGTATTCAATGTTGAACGCGGGCGTCGACAAAGATTCAATAAGGTAAAAATGCTGAGCGTTTTCTCGTATCGACGAAAATAAATCTGTTTTTTTTTTTATTCCGGCAATCTCGTGTTTAGTACTAGTAATTGACGTTGAAAATCAATAAGTTCACTATAGTTATTATTGTTCGTGTAGATATCGTTTAACTTTTGTCGAAAAATCATTTAGTGGCAGAACTCGGTGCTGGGGTGTTTTTGAAACCGGCTAAATTTTAGGTTTTACCGTTGTTAACTACCTATAAAACCGATTTTAATAACCGGCGGTGAGAACCGATAATTTTTAAAACCTAAATCTCCGTTAAAACCCTCACCGATTCCAGCTTAGTTTGTTAGCCCTGACTTTTTAAAAAATAGTTTTCATTAAAAACCCCGAAATATCATCCCCTAGTGTCTACTGTCGATGGTTGTAATCAATACACTTTAGATAAAGAATAAAATAAAATAGTATAAAATTAAATCTTATTTTCGTTTTTTACTCTCCGTGAACATACACGACGCGTTTTTCGCGCTTTTTTTTTTTTTTAATTAGATGACAATAATTTTTGTTGACATTTTAAGTTTTAAACACAATTGTGCACGATATTATAATATACTTGACGATTTGATGATTGTGTGCAGGTTTTTGTCGGAAGAACAGCTGGCGCGCGAGTGCGGAATCTCGAACAGCATTCACCGATACAGGATAATGGACTCTATTAGAGGTGAGTTTTACGAGCAAATCCGAAGTAAACCGATTTCCACGTTTCGTGGACCGGTAAAATATAATATTGTATTGTCGTTATCCGTAGACATGGAGACTTTAATGGAGACGTCGTCTTGCGAAGAAAACATGAACAAAAATTTGGACGTGTTTATCAGCTACAGACGATCGACCGGATCTCAACTGGCCAGGTAAGATATGATTTATTTTGTTATCACGTGATATTGCACTTAGAAATCGTGACTTGTAGCAAATAAAAAAAAAAATGTATATTATAAGCGAGCGCAACGATTTACTCTTAAACATATTAATATTTGTACACTAAATAATATACAAAAAAAAAAAAATCGCTTTAATGCTAAACTTGTAATTTTAATTGGGTTTTTGAAAAATTTTGATGTACAATTTTGTAATACCTCCAAACCAAAAAAAAAAAATATGAACGCAAGTGCTAGAATAATAATATAATATTACATTAGCCTTCTTTATAGACGGAATTTTAGTGAGTGGTGACGTCGATATCAATGTGCATTTTTGAAAAATAATTTTCGATGAACAAATTGACCACCACCTTAATAATAATAATAAAATATATTCTATAAGCATAATATATAAGCTATTTCAAATTTATAAATAATTTCCCGTTTTACTTCCTCTTAATCGAAAATAAATTTACAACCTACTTAGACGTCTCCCAGATTTTTCAAATAAAATACAAACTCAACAAGTCACGAGCTCTAATGCCGCATACGTCGGAGCAAGAGTAGTACGTGACAAAAAATTAACGATGCTGGTGTCATTGATTTCAGTTTGCTCAAAGTCCACTTGCAGCTCAGAGGGTACTCAGTGTTCATCGACGTCGAAAGACTGGAAGCTGGAAAATTTGACAACAACCTATTGCAGAGCATAAAACAGGCGAAAAGTTTCATATTGGTGCTGACGCCAAAAGCCCTTGACCGGTGTATCGGTGACAACGAGTGCAAGGATTGGGTACACAAGGTAAGGGTGACAGTAACCGCTACAGAAGTATAATAGACCACATGGGAGCAACTAAACCTGTATTTCAAGGAGGGGGGGAAATAAAATTGTATTACCCAATATAGTTTTCATTCCATGCTCCTTAAATAATAGAATTAGAAATCAATGTGTAAAAGATTCATAGTTATTACAGTATTCAATTTGTTTGGCTCATTTATCATTTAAGAAATATTTTTTTTTTCAAATTAGTATTTTTGTAGTATTCCATTTTATGGAGAAATGTGGGAAGACAGATTTTTACTACTGCTATAATATGTATTATATTAATCGATTAATCAATTAACGCGATTCCTTTGGCTGTGCGCAGGAGATCGTGGCCGCCATCCAGGACCAGTGCAACATCATACCGATCATGGACAACTTCACGTGGCCGGAACCGGAGACGCTGCCGGAGGACATGCAGAACGTGTGGAAGTTCAACGGCGTACGGTGGATACACGACTACCAGGACGCGTGCGTGGAGAAGGTGGAGCGGTTCATGCGCGGCGAGCTCGGGTCCGGGATCCGGGACGGAGCCAGCTCGGGGCTGTCGCTGAACCGGCCGTCGACGGTCAAGAGTGACCAGTCTACGCCCAACACGCCGCTGACCGTCGGCCGGTCGCCGCCCACGTACCAGCGCACGCAGTCCAACGACAGCGAGCGCGACCTGAACGGCAGCAAAGATTGACTAGCGTCGAACACTTCCAGGTACGGTCGCACGGCGGTTGCGGCGAAGACGGTGGCGACGAGCCAGGACGTGATGTCGTCGTGTCCGTCCGCTTGTTGTGGTTGTTGTTCTTGTTGTTGTCCTAGTGATGTGTCGACTCGTCGCAGCGACGGTCTCCGACGTCTCCACGGTTAGGAGGAGGTGGGTAACCGCGACCGGACCTGTTGCCGGTACGCGTGCGCGCGCCGAGCACACGACTTCACACCACCTCTATAATTCCGCTCGACAAGGATGCGTCTTACGGTCGGGGGTTGACCCAAAATCGGTCACGATAAACCCTTTACCCGTAAAATCCTTCGTCCGATCCCTTCCATTTAAGTCTGTTATCCGTTTCTTTTATTCGCACAGAACTGGAATCATATCACAGGAAAAGGTCAACTCAATGTTTTCAATCCTTTCCCGGGACCATTCACACGCCTCCTATTTTCCCAAACAAGTAATGTGTATCTTACGACAGGGAATCAATCCGAAATACAAGTGGATTTTTCGCATCATCATCACTTCATCTTTTTAATACCGTTTAGTCCTTCGTCCGATCTCTTTCTTTTAATTCTAGTGTCCACTTCTGGTATACCAGCTCATAATCGGTGTAATATCATAGGAAAGTATTCATTCAACATTTACTCCCTTTCCTGTAACCTTTATCCCTCAACATAGATTTAGACCCTCTATCTTACCCACGATCTTATCCCTTTAATACGGTTTAGTCCTCCACGTGATCCCTTTCTATTAATTCTGTATATTAACACACGGTATAGTCTGATATTTATTTGCGTTATGCTCATAATCAGTACAATAACACAGAAAAGGGTCGAATCAACATTCATTCCTTTTCTGCATCCCTTGCCTTGTGACAACCCCCCCTAATTTTTCCAGTGAATCGTGTGTTCGCTCGTGTCCGTACCGATATAGCCCTCGAGTTGTTTCTTATATAGTGGCTGCGACATGGTGCAATGTTGTAGTCGGGGCTTGGTCGTAATATGTATTTTAGCATTTAACATTATAAAAATAGATGGAAAATCATTATGAGCTTTGGGTTTTGGGTTTGGAAATGGATTCCATTTTATCAGATACACAATATTCTCCGGTCTGCTCTAAATGGAAATGTTGAATCGTCAACGTGAAATAATAATAACGTGGTGTAATATGGGTTTTGATATTAGATTTAAATTTATAATTTGTATTCAAATCGTTTACACCATTAAGCTATAAACATTTTATTCGAATGATTTGGCAAAATAATGAAAAAGAAATAAATAGTAAGTCGATTGAAGAAGTAGGCGTCATGAAAATGAAAATGTTTTCAAAATCCATATCGCACCGTCCTATCGATTTGACCTCTAAAAAGCAAATTTCATTACCATATTTCACGATAAATTAATATGCAATTTTCTGTGCTCAATCTTCCTTCGGTAATCCACGTTCTCTTTTGTACCGTTACTCGAAACAACGATTTTTTCGATATCCATTACGGGTAGTGCGCATAATCAAATACTAAAATAGTCAAAAAATATTTTCGATTTTCCACTCTTGAGGTTTTCGCTTTTTTACATCGCTTGGGTGTCGCAATAACAACACAATAACAGAGCCGCGCCGTTAAGATTTAGCGCCCAGGGTAAAATTAAAAGTATTCGCCCTCTATTTTATTTATTATTATGTATTTCATTCCTATTTAATTGAACATTTTTTTATATAACGTAGGTTTTTTTGAACATTGATTTGACAAAAAAATAAAGATGATTGCAATAGTAATTATTAAACTAAATATTTAGGTTAAAAACTAATTAAAAATTAATAAAAATCACAAATTTAACATATTATGTAATAAAATTTATGTATAACATAATAACATATCATGAGTAAGTTGAGTTATTCTGGTTATTTTTGATTATCGCTTATCGCACCCCATTATTCGACCATAGTCGGAATAGTCGTTCAGAAATATTTTATAATGGTCCAAAATAACTTTCTCATTTTTTTTTTTTTTAGATTCTGAACGAAGTGAATAAGCTAGTGTTTTTTTATTTATGTATAGTTTAAAATATTATAAAAATTATCATAAAAACTATTTTCGGCGCCTCATTAAACAATGCGCTCGGGGCGCTTGTCCCCAAGGCCCCCCCCACGGCACGGCTCTGCGCAATTATAACGCTTTCGATCTCCCGTTATAACGTGGCGAACAAGTTAAATCAAATGATGATAACAGTGATTAATGATTTTCTCATTTTTTTTTTTTTTTTTTTTTTTTGTGCACAGATACCGGAAGTGTTCGAGACTGCCCGCTTGGAGACCGCCCACGAGCCCGAATAGTCGGGGAAAATGCAAAAACAAGCGATCCCGGAGCGTCGAGGGCCTGCTGGAGACGACCGCGGAACCGGATCCCGAGGTGCACGCGGCGCAACAGACGTTGCAGATGAAAAAGGCCAAGAGTCTGGAAGAGTATTTGGACAAGAGCAACGACGAAGACGAGGAGGAGGAGGAGGACGGGTACAGCAGCGTGTCGGCGTCAGCGGCCGCCGCGAAGAAGCGCAACTTCGTCGACAAGTGCATAAACAAAATGAAGTCTCTGATCGCGACCACCGGTGGTAAAAAGACGGAACCGAAATGATAGTAAAAAAATCAGTAGGTACGGATAGTATCCGTTCGGTCTGCGTGCCGCGTCGCTTATGTATAGATTCGCGAAATCTACTTCTTCGCACGAAACGGACGTCCGGTTTTTGGAAAATACATTGTGCCAATGCCTTTTGATGATATCTATTGTCGGATCCTTGTTTTCGTCCTGGACTATTAAGAGGGGCAGTGCACATCCTGTGCCACCCTACCTCCAACGATGCCTTCGCGCGGTTTATTCATTTTCATGTCTCCGAAATTCTCGTTGCTACTAATGCGTTTGATTTAAATCAAATAATTTCTTCGGGATAGCTTATAGTATTTGACGATTTACACGGTTAATTTTCGTCCCGACACTCGCAAACTTGGACTTTCATTTTTGCGATTAGATTTGATCTCGTGGAACAAAATTGACATATTATTATTATTATTATGATATATATAAATATTATTTTGATGTGTGTACAAATATAATATAGTGTATTATAATATTTTTATGTAAATTTATCTGATTTTTGATTTTTTTTTTTTTATACAATTCTTGTCGACTCATTGTTTATATATATATTTTTTTTAAACCTATATTATTATTATTATTATTATTATTTTGTAATATCAATCGCGACTAGTTGATCTATCGTCTTTACTATATTTTTAAGTTTTTTTTTTTTTTTTTATACGAATACCATCTATATATATATTGTATTATACGGTTTGTTTGTGTTGAAAATTAAAAAAAAAAAACCTAAAAAAAATACCGAACTGCTTAACACGTAATATTATATATTATAATTATTGTAAATACGTAATGTTGCTGTATGATATTATTAGTTTGTACAAATAATTGTAATGTGAATATTATATACTTGTTGTGTATTATAAATGGCTTGTACGACGTGATAGCACTTGCTCTGTCACGTGTTTTAAAAAATATAAAAGACATACTTAAGCTGTATGTGTTTTTTGATTTCTACTATTCGTCTCGTTCCCGCACGCAATTCAGAGACTGTCCACTGATCGAGCAGTCAGTCTCGAATAAACGTCACGAGGTTATTTACGAACAATTATTTTGTGTTGGAAAACAGTCGGTATACTTCGCGCGCACCACGGGTATTCTTCACTTCTCGAGTGGGATACTCTTGATGAAGATGATGATGAACTCCAGAGAAGTGATAAATAAATTATGTAAATATAAATTCAAGAAAATAAAGATTCTGAGCGGGATTTCAGATAATATACAATATTATAAATGAGAGTTTAAAAAAGAATTTATGTAAAACATAAAAAATTAAAAAATAGAAAACAGAAAACATGAAAAAATATGAGAAAACGTGTTACAAATTAAAAAATTTTCTTCCGCCGAATTATTTTTTATATTTCTATGTATTTATATTTTCTTGAAGTTTAGTGTTCACGCCCGATTACGTGAACGGCAAAAATGTATATATTATATAATATGGCAATTATAATAATTGTTAATTATGGCGATCTGTTGGCCAGCGGTGCGATCGCATGTCTTTTTGTTGCGTGATCGTGCACGGTGCATTGTATGGTTTCGTGGTTTCAAGAGTTATTTTATGTTTTAATTATTCTTCTGTTGTTGGTTTTTGTCGATCGCCGTTGAGTGAGCTCCGGTT
>JAIPRM010013846.1:0-11126 GCA_025469315.1 Stegophylla sp. TES_Ste_2020
AAGATCAATGTCTTGATATAGATTAGGGTGACCATATTTAAGAAAATAAAATACAGGACAAAAATATTTTTCATAATATTTTTAAATAAATAAGTATTTATTACATATATATATTTATGTTTTTGAATCGTGACAAAAGTATAATTTTTAAAATATCTATTATAGATTCAATTTAAACACATAACAACATCATTTTGAAAAACATAAAATAACATAATGAAAATAAATTGATATTTTTTAAAATTTATTCAAATCCTTTAGTCATGCATATTGTATACTTTCTAAATAAACTTGTTAATTCATTTTACGACTATAATTGATCTAATGGTATCCAAAAGATTTCTAGATTCTTACATTATTTTATTCAATAATTTCATTTCAAAAATTTTAAATGAATAGTAAGTTAAAAAACGGGATTAATATGGGACAGACCTGAAATTACAGGACAAAAAGCGTCCTGAGAAAAGTTTGTTAGGAAAACAGGACACAGAGCCAAAATAAAGGACAATCCTGTATAAAACAGGACGTATGTTCACCTTAATATAGATGAAATAATTGCAAAATATTTTTGCAAACGCTAATAGGAAAAAAGATTTTATATTTTAAAATATTTTATTTGTATTATAGTTGGTAATTGGTTAAATATGGTATTTTTGATTGTTTTTTAATTTTTAGTAAGTACTTATTCATAAAATTGTATAAAGATTAATTGTTTTTTTTAAAGAAATATAGTATAATGATGTCAACTACAATTCTTCGTTATTCAGAAAATGAAATTTTTTTACACAAACGATGACTTTTTTTTCTAGCTAATAAAGTTATAACTCATTTGAACTTCTGTATCCGCCCTTGAACGTCGTTTGTGTCAAACGGTCGTCGCGATTCTCCGCAGCAAGTATGTACGTCATGAACTCACCGTCCCCGTCCCCGTCGGCAATAATTTAAACGTGTACAATGATAATAGATTTTTGGTGGTTGTTTATTATTATTATTCGTCACCGGTCGCGGCCCCACACGAATGCGTTGAAATTGATTACGACGACGACGACGACGACGAGGAGGAGACGAGGCCGCGAAACGACACCGAAGGGGAAAAATATTATTATTATCGTATATACGCGACAATGATGATAATGAATCGTCGAGGGAACGTTTATCCGCGAGCAGTCCACCGCCATATTATTATAACACTCGTACAAACGTTAAATAATAATATTATACTGGTTACACACAATAAAAAAAAAAAAATACGCGTATTTATCGCACTTTGGGAATAAAAAAAAAAAAAAAATAGAAATAAAAAGGGCGTTCGTAATCCCGATGTATATCGCTCTACATTATTACTATTATTCGTATTATTGTTATTATGTATACATCGTACTCGTAGTGTATGGCAGCAGCAGCCCCCTTTTACCACACTCTCTCTCTCTCTCTCTCTCGTCTTTCTCTCCACACACAGCACTCGTATACATATTGTATATTACATGTATATAGGGGTAGACTTATTGTTCGGGCACATCAAATTGACCGAATTGCCCACATCCTTTCCGAGTTTCCATCGCGTTCTCTCTCTCTCTCTCACTCTCTCTCACTCTCTCTATCTATTTTTTCCCAATGTTTTTCTGATGGTATTTGGGGGAGGGGGGTGACACGCATCGTCGACACCGCGCCACACAATATGGCCGGCTCGCGAAGCCTCTCCTGGGTGGTGTCAATCCGACTATAAAATAATATTAACATTGACGACTTCAAAATAATAAACGTATAGAGTGGTCTATAGCTGTGTATGCACGCCGTGCGCGTGAATGGATTATACGCGGTATTAAGGGTTCTTTGCCTATGGAAAAAAAAAAAAAAATTGCGCGCGCATAAATATTTTATGTATCACATTATTATTATTATTATTATTATTATGCGCAATGCTTGAATTGGAGGGGGGTGGTTAACGAACCCCTACTAATTTTTCATAATCTGACACCAGGAGAGGGTTCAATAATGAGTTCAAGACTCATTCTTACAAACGTAATAAGTTTATAAATAATAAAAATTTGAATTTGAAATTTTCTTATTACGAGAGATTTGTTATTTTTATATATCATATACATTTTTATTATAACACACGTATCTATGGATTCTATTATAAAATATTAATATCAGCTTGCACCACACTTTTTGACTCGTTACATCTAGCCATACACTGTGATTTACAATCATAATGTTTATCACTGTATTTATGTATAATTCAATATTTTAAGTTACTTAGTACTTATTATGAACTAAAATAATCATTGTTTATTAATTTCACACCCAATACTCTATTCAAATTTCAAACTAAGTCCTTGCAATTATTTAAGTTTTAATTTATTAAAATAGTCAAAGTACAATAAATTTTTAGCTTTTTTCTAATCTTTTAGATTTTGGGTGGAGCAAAGAAGCTAGTATTTTTACAATAATGTTTATTTATTTACTTTATTTAATCATGTTTTCATATAAAAATACTCGTCCAAAAATGCCGAACTACAACTTTTTGAATCACAATTCGTCTCTAGATGGTACTTTTAAGTGACCACTTTCAAAATTCTCAATAGTTTTCTTATAATTTGACAAAAAAAACTCTGAAACTATTTTTAATTAATCCAAGCTTAATCAAAATTTAAATATGGATATAAATAATATAAGAAATATTTTGGCGGAAGAAAATTTTGAAAATATGAAAAAAAATATGGACATTTTTTTCGATTTTTATTCGAACACTTTTTTTCTCATTAAAATTGGTTTTTCCTGTTCTCGTTTTATTTTTATTTATTTATTTTTTTTATTATAACAGTTTATATCAATTTTAAGTAAACTTGTCTTAAATAAACTGAATCTCTGTATAGAACTGTCATATTGAAAAAACGATTTATTTTTTGGTTAAAATTCAATGCACCACCAACAGCACACCACCCAAGGAGCAAAGAATACCCATGGTGCGCGAAGATGTCCGGTTTTTTTTTTTTGTTATCAAATTGTTGGTTTTACAAAATATTTGTTATATTTATTGGCGAAATTGACATTACCGTTTTTCCACAAATAAGAATTAAATTATTTATATACCTAAATTGAGTCCCAATTTATTTTTATATGCAATTTCAGTGCTGATATTTTTTACAAATTAAAAGAAACGATCGTTTATACTTTAATAAGTTATGGAAATTGTAGTGATTGATATCGGGGGGGGGGGGAGTTAAAAACCCTAAGACACTAAAATTTTCCAAGACACGTTTTTTCTCTAGTCTACGCTTCTCTCTTCTATTTTTTTCCACTTCAAGGACTGATTATGTGTATAAATGCCATTGCCCGATGACGCACTATACATTATTATTATTATACGGACGGTCCTACTGTTGGCCGTCTATGGCGTTCGCGTTGTTTGATCGATGTCACGAGATTCTATGTGTACGTATTATGTACCTAGTTATTTTATACACGCGTAACTTCAACTGAACGCGATGAAAACTTATTGAGTCCAAAAAAAATATTTTATTTTTAATTCAAACGTCTAGGTAAGCGTTGATTTGAATTATTTCAAATGAAAATGCATATACAGTGTTTGCCACTTAAGGTGTTTACTGGTTATAAGAATCAGTGGCTTAAAGCAGTGGCGAACACGGGATTTTTTTTTCGGAGAGGGTAATTAAAAAATTTGACTCAACCACTTTGCATCATTAAGAACTACGTAAATTACAGATGATTATCTGTTGGATTGCTAAACCACTTTAACAGCTAATTAACGCCTAAAATAAAACGATATGTTAAAAGTAAAATAGAACAAATTTATTTACCACCTACAAAAAATTACAAATTTTTCAGAGCCCAAGGTAAATCAAAATTTTAAAACGATATCACGCATCAAAATTAGAGGAAATCGTATTTTGTTTTTTATGCTTTGAAAACGGTTTCTCTCATAATTACAGTAAAACTAAAGTAAAATGAGGTTATACAGCTTCATAACGCTTCGTAAATTAAAAATATTCCTCAGTTCGACATAATAACCTAACTTGAGATTAAAAGTTTTAAAGAAAAATTAATTTTCATATTTTTTTCAAATTAGGATTTATACTGTTGTTTTCAGAATCAAAAAAATAAATTATAATTTAGAATAAAAACAGAATTGAAATTGGAGAGATGAATGGTAAAAAGAATTTAAAACAAGATAACCAAATTATTTAACATAATATGTATAAAGGCACATTAAATTATGAAAATGTTCTGAAAACAGATTAGCTTACACAAACGTTATTAATAGGTACAATAATACACGTAATAAACGCAATACTAAATGAAAGAATTTAGGGAGGGGTTATAACCCCTTAACCCCCCTCCCTCTGGGTGTACCATTGGCTTAAAGTGATCAAAATTTCCAGGAACGGAACAACCAGTCATTATAACTGAATTTTCCGTCATTTACTACTGTGATCAGATTTGGTTACGGTCAGTGGTGGATTCAGGGGAGGGGCACACAGGGACACAATTCCCCTCTCTTGTCAATTTTATTATTTTTTAAAATAGCGATCTTCTTATAAGATGGGTATAGAAACCGTTTTGCTTAAAACTGTGTTTAGAGAGATAAGAGATAAGTCAATCACTATGTGACTACGATAGGGTGACCATATTTAATAAAATAAAATACAGGACAAAAATATTTTTCATAATATTATTAAATAAATAAGTATTTATTACATATATATATATATATATATATATATATATATATATATTTATGTTTTTGAATCGTGACAAAAGTATAATTTTTAAACTACCTACTATTATAAATTAAATTTAAACACATAAAAACATTATTTTGAAAAACATAAAATAACAAATGAAACTAAATTGATACTTTTTAAAATTTCTTCCAATCCTTTATTCATACGTCATATTGTATACTTTACTTTCTAAAAAAAACTTGTTAATTCATTTTACGATTATAATTGATCTAATGGTATCCAAAAGATTTCTTAATTCTTACATTATTTTATTCAATAATTTCATTTCAAAAATTTCAAAAATTTTAAATCAACAGTAAGTCAAAAAAAAAAAACGGGATTAATATGGGACAGACTTGAAATTACGGAACAAAAAGCGTCCTGAGAGAAGTTTGTCAGGACAACAGGGCACAGAGCCGAAATAAAGGACAATCCTGTATAAAACAGGACGTATGGTCACCCTAAACTACGAGTATAACATGAACGAAAATTGCAATTTGATCAATTAAACTGCTGAACTATGAACTAAACTGCTTATTATGTCCACATAAATACAATTTCGAATTTATTTATCTACAAAATTGAATATAGAAAGCATAACAGTAATAATTGTTTATCTGAAATAGTATATGCAATAAGCAACAATCCATCAATAGATAGAGGTACAAAAAAATGATGAATTATTAATTATCTTGATGAATGATTGTTATCACGCCTAACACACTGTTGACGACAATGTGTTTAATATAATAACATATTAATTTATTACGCTCTTTGTACGTGGGTTACACAGTAGGTACACAGAATTGTCTACACGCCTATACACAGGCGGCGGTATAATTTAATACATTTATACGTCACGGTGTTCACCAATACATCCGTTACTGTAGTCGTCGTCCTTTTCCTCATTAGTTTCCACTAGAACGGTCAGAACCAATGAGACGAGCAACGTAATCGTTCCCTCCGGTCGTACCGTACGTAATGTAGTGCACGTCCTCGGTTTATGGTGTGAACGGACGAAGCACGCGCACATGCCGATCGTCGGTCACACCAACAACACTGGGCACCCCGTCTCGGTTTTCGTTTAAAATATATTTTATAAGTCGTCCAAATTGGAACCAAATCGTTTTGGGCGAATTTCAAACACCTAATTTTGGGGGAGTCCAAAATAATTGATTAAAGACTAACAAATTGAGAACAGAAAACGAGTAACCACTCGTGGGGGGTCCGATTTAGAGTAAACCTGTTCGCATACATTTTGTATTAATTAGGCTGTGTTCAAGGGGAGGGCGAATGGGGCAAGTGCTCCAGGGCATCCAAAGCATTATTAATTCAGGGGGCGTCAATCAAAAATGTATGATTAAAAGAAAAATTTCTATCAAATTGTTAAAACCTAATGAATAATAAATAATCAAAAACATTTAATTAATAAGATATATTTAAGAAATGAGGTACGCAAAAAATGTCAAGTCAATTTTGCAAATCATATTTTTTTTGGGGGGGATGGGACGTCAAATATTGTTGCTCTAGGGCAGGGGTGGCCAAACAGTCGATCGTGGATGATTTCAAAATCGATCTTGTTAGAATTTATTTTTAGTCAATGTTATCAAATGTCCACCGCTGAAAAAAATCGATATCATCGTTATACCAAATATACCTACTCAATAATTATTAAAAATATATGTACATATATGTATATAGAAGTCGATCTTCAAAAACAAAAAACGATTTTCTCAGTAGATACCTGCCAAAAATAGTTTGGCCTCCCCTGCCCTAGGGCGTTATTGGTGGTCAGAACGGCACTGGCTGTGCTAGTACAAAATATAATTACTTTATATTTTTTAAATACAGATTATTTTACTATCGTCATTAGTAATTATTATTTATCGTTAGAAATTGAAATGTTTCAAGTAATTGGATATCATTTTTAATACAACATATAAGTATTAAAATTACAGTGTTTTGATGTTATCGTTCTTAACAAACTTTTATTATATTTTAATCACGGTAAATAAGTTTTTTCTTTCGGTCTATAGAACAAGTGAAAATCTACCTTGTTCTCTAATAGATTGTAGTGACTGGTCTTAAGGCAATTTGAAATATATTTTGAGTTATACAATTACACAACAGTACGGTACATTTTATTTATAGTCAGATATATTGTTAACAGAAATTGTTGAATGATATAGACATGGTAGTAACCCGGTAACAAATTTTTGTGCACATTAATATTATGACTGAAGAAATTTGTATCATACGCGAGTAGTGACGTGGACCCCTACACATTACACGCCTGACACGGATCAAAATAATGCCTATGGTGCTATTTTACCTCATGCCGTGCCGACCATGGCTCGTGTAATTATACATATTACATTATTATTTTTTTTTGTAATTTTATTTATACATTTTTAATTCAGATCTTGAGTACATAGTGACCTTAGTATTTTTACAATAATGTTTTTATTTATTATGATTTTTTTTTTCAAATACTTCTTATACTTGAATAAGAATTCTGTTTTAGCACAATATGATTCAGATGGTATTATACATTGAAGTTGTAATTTTTCGAATTGTATCTACGGTTTTTTTTCAAAAACAAAGAGAAGTTGTTGAGTAGAAATCAAAAATTTGAGAGTACTAAAAACTATAAATGTTTCGGATCATTGACAATACATGAATGAATAAATTTGACTACTTAAAAGACCAATATTGAATTTTAGAAATATCTCGTATTAAGTAAGTTTTTTTCTAATACAAATTTAAATACTTAAAATGTGACCCTACTCATCTAATATATATTTACATATTTAAAAGTCAGAATTAATATAAAACTGGTCATTTCCACGTAAAATAACAATTATTTCTAAATCAAAACCTCACTAAACTTTAAATTCATTGTGTGGTAGAATTTTTATTTTTTAATATTTTAGAGAGATCTTTTCTTTTTTTTTCTGTGTACATTTTTTCATATAGAAATACTTGTCCAAAATTTTTAACCACCAACTTTTTTAATCAGAATTTTCCTCTATACATGGTGCTCTACTCGTGGTAAAATTTTTTTGAAGGTTTTGAATAGTTTTTCTTAAGCGTTTAAATTTTATAGTTATGAATCAAATTATTGAATATGCAAAAAAAGAGCATATTTTGTATTGTTATTACTTCTTAACATTTTCAATTTATCGTTTTAAACGTTGAACATATTTTACAAGCTTATTCATGTATAGTAGGTGCATTATTTATTTTTATTTTAAAATATCTTGTGCCAATTTTTTAATTATAAGAGCATTCAGTTTCAAAACACTGCGAAATTGTATATTTTCATGAATAATTAAATTGTTCTGTTATTATATTATTAAACGTAATTTATATAAAACTGTCAATAATAATTCTGTATTTACTTTGAAATTGTGTTCATAATATTTTTTTGAAGAAACTATTTTTCTTTTTTCCTTTTTTTCAATTCAACACACCCATCACGATTATCCTGTCCGCAGAGTGTAGAATACCCATGGATGTATAGCCGACCTTTACATAATAATGAATTGTTAATTGTACGATACAAAAAAAGTTATAGAAGTTTTAATTACACTTAATTTAATACTTCCTATTGAAAACATAATTTAAAAATTAGACTAAGTGGCCTCGTAAAAGAAAATTCTCCGCCACTGGTAATAAGTAATTTGCTACATTCACAGTCGTCGATCGACATTCGTGATGTTAATTAGACTCATAGACTCTAATAAAATACGTATAGTCCTTTCGCAATACAAAAATCCTTGATCGAAACCTTGGTTTGCTGCAGATTCAACACCGAGTCGAACTGAGTTTAATTTCAAAAATCTTTACGGTCCGTTTGTGCTTTTGTTCTCAGACTGTTTTTACTGTCATATCAAACGCACATTTCGCGTATTTCTTGCATGAAATATTATTCAAAATTATTTAGGGTTATTTTTTTTTATTATTATTTACACACATAACGTTTAGTACGATAATTATAACAAAATATTAAATACTATAATTAGAAATATTAGAATAATAGCATGCAATACGCCCTAATATATATACTGTAAACTGTAGTACTTACACTAATAACGGATTTTTATGCCCCGTAAATTATAATTTCACCACCCCTTTCTACTAAAGTTTTCCATTTTAATCCGTTTTAAATTTTGAGTGGAGTGAATGATTTGTTTTTTTTATGTGTGCGTTTTTTTGTATAGAAATACACATACAAAACTTTTGAACAGTAACTTTTTAAGCCAGAATTTTTTTTAGATCTTACTTTTGGTTTTTTGATATTCTCAAAAGTTTTTCTGAAATTTGGGAAAAACTAACCAAAATTAGGCAAAATCGCCTTGAAAACATTTTTTTTAATCCAAATTTTATGAATATTTAAACATAGATAAACAACTATAATATGAAAAATATTTTGGTGAAAGAAATTATTAATACGTGAAAACTTTTTTTGGAATGTTTTTTCTCATTAAAACTTTTTCCTGTCCCCAGATAACAGTAGGATATAAAACTGGCCAAGTAAAAATATTTTTATTTTTTTTTTTGTAAAAATAATAAACTTTATAATTTTTAAGCAAAATTGTCTTATATAAACTGAAACTACGATCAGAATAGTTTTATTGAAGGAGTAACGTATCATTTCTTTTAAATTTAACACACCTACTAATTCGAGGAGCATAGAATACTATGGTGTGAAGTATGTTGAGATTTTTTTTTATTTCATTCATACATAAATATGTAAATGCATTTTTTAAAAAATGTGTGCCCGACATAATGTCATATTTAAATAATGATATGTCAGGGGAGCAATACACCTATACCTACTTTTAAAATGTATTATAAAAGTAAAATAGTGAAGCATTTTTAAAAAAAACATTTTTTAAATTTAAAATCATTTTAAGTTAGAATTTTTGTAAAACAAATTTTACTTTTTTCATAAAATAAAGATTTTTTTCAGTCAAATCCTTAAAATACTTAAAAATTTAAACTACACTCAATATTTCATTTTCCTAAAATATGCCAAGAGTATCCTTATTCAAGGACCGAAGAATAGTAATGTTGCGATATGCATCCGGCTTTTTCTTCGTCTTACCTATCCAAAGTCGAAATTTTTCGATAACGTCAGCGCATTTAGTGGTGTCCACAGGAATTTTTGGTGAAGAGGTAACTAACATTTAAGTAGAACAAGATCTCCCAAGCGGATTTTTATAGTTTTTGCTTTTACTTACATAAAGTCAAAACCTTATACATTATAATTACTTAAATTTTTTAGACAAGTACCTACGACTAATAAATATTTTGAAAAAAAAAAAACATAATATACTCTTATTAGTGAGGAATTTAAGACTTTTATTAGCACTAGTATATTATTATTTAAAAAAATAATTAATTATTCGTTTACAACGTTAATAGTAGATCTGCCACGTTTAGTAAGTCAAAAAGTCAAATAAAACAATTATTTTAAAATAAGCTTACGCGTATGCGTATTTTAATTGGCATTGCAACTTACACAGAGCAATTTTCTCGTTTATTAGTTCTATATTAACATAAATGCATCGTATCCGTTCATGAAAAATACACCAAGTCTCAAATCTCAATTAAAACCAATTGAAAACAATCAATATTTAATTATTCACATAAACCAATACTATACAATTGTTTATTTATAAAATGACAACTTATGGTAAATAAACAGAAATGTGTCCTACCAGGGAGATTTAAAAAAAAATTTCAAAGCGACTTTTGTATATTTTAATAAAATACGATTTTAGGCGTGTTTTACGAGAACAGGGAGAGGGAACGTTTTTTTTTGTAAATAAAAAACTATGGGAGGGATGGGGGGATATAATCCTGGGCTTGCCACTAAACCCACCTGCATTCAGTGCGATCCTACATTGTAGCGAACACTTCATACGTGGTTAATACGCCACTGACGACGACGACGTCGTCGACCGCAATCCAAAACGCCGTAATGTCACTGCTCAACTACTGATATGATGTGATCAGATTATATTTTATGAACAGTATGGCGTGCACAAGATCTGAGCGCATGTTATAATATTATTATGTATTACGTGTACAATAATATTATGCAGTGGCGTAGTTACGGGGAGGGTTTGGGGGGTTTAAACCCCTCCCAGAACCAAAAAATAAATGTATAATTATAAAGCATAAACGGCAAAATGTATGTTTTTTATTTTAATGGAAACACTTTTTCGTATTGAAACATTTGTCCTAAAGTTTCACACAGTAATTTTTTTAGACCATAAATCACACAAGTGTTACTCTAAAGAAATCATTGTTCATAATTTTCTGTTTTCAATACTTTAATGAAAAAAAATAAAATAAACTGTCGAAACA
>JAIPRM010013847.1:0-11126 GCA_025469315.1 Stegophylla sp. TES_Ste_2020
ATTTTTTTTTTCTTATATTATTAACTTCCTTCGTTCAGAATCGTTTTACTGAAGAAATGATTTATCGTTTCTTTAAAATTTAATACGCCCGTCAAGAGAATATCACCCATCGTGCGAAGTATGTCCGCTTTTTTTTTTTACCCTCTGAAAAAAAATATCATATTTTTGGCCACTCAAATTTATGAGCATAAATATACAGACTATGTAAAATAAACTATTGTATTATTGTTTATTTATAGATAATGTATCGTCGGTCTAATTCACAACATTGCCTTGATTCTAAAAATGCGTTTTTAAAAAATTATTACATTAATTTCTTTTAGCTTACAATTTAGTGCATTGTTTAACATCATTCTCACTCTGATAAGATGGTTTTTCATTCATAAATCAACCGTTAAATGCCCAAAGAAATTAATACGGAAATAAAAAAATTAACATCAAAATGTTTTTATTTATTATTATTATTATTTTTTTAATAGTCCTAATGTTTTTTTTTTTTTTTAAGATAATTCCATAATATTCAGTTATTCAAACAAAATCTTAAATAAAAAACATCTAAAACTATACAGTTATCTGTTAACAGTGCTTTTTGGACTTTGTGTTTTTTGACCTTCGTAAAAAGTAAACATTACAGATTTGGGATAATTGCGAATTAGACTTACTATATTACATTGCACGTTATTCATTTAACATACCACAAACACGTGCCAGCGTGTTTTAATATTTTTAATTAATAAAAATATTAATTTTAAATCTTAGGATTGATTTTTTTTTTTTTTATAAACGATTTCCCATAGATGATTCTAGCTTTTAATTTTTTATGATATCTTAAAAAATTATTCAACAATAATAAATAAACGATCGCTTGCAGATTCCGTTCGAGTATCATAAACGAAAGATCAGAGATCCTTAGCAATACGAAAAACACAAATTAATAGTATTATTCATATCCGTATCCAGGAAAGAGAGGTCTAGGACTCCCCAACCCCAAAATCTTCTAAAAAAAAAACATCCTTTTCATTTATTTTAATCAAATATATTGTCTGGGTTTACTCCTCCTCTTCCCCGAAACCTTCTATAAAAAATTATTTATACATATTTATTTTAGGTTATGATATTTGTATTATGTTGTTAATACGCAATTTATGGATACACATTTTTTTGAAAATATTTAATTAATCACCCCTTCCTGAAAATTCGTTCTATGTACGGTCATGATACCTATAAATATAATGTAGATTGATTCTTATTCATATGAGAAAACTTTTAGATTATGAACGAAATGAAGAAGCTGGTGTTTTTACAATGATGTTTATTTTTTCATTTTTTTTTTTTTTTTCTGAGAACACTATTTCGCATAGATCTACTGATCAAAAAGTCTCGATCAGCAACTTTTTGAAATCGGATTTGTGTCTCTAATTAGGTTAGGTTTAAAGTAATTCTTCATTATTATTTTTTTTTTTAAACTACCCAACATTTAACGGAAAAGACTCGAAAACCATAATTTTTTAATCTAAACCATATGAAAATTTACAAATAGTCAGACAATAATGCGAGAAACATTTTGGTGCAAGGAAAATTTGAAAATGTAAAAAACAAATCTTGGTTATTTTTCAAACAGCTTTTTTCTCGTTATTTTTTTCTTTTTCTTTATTTATTAGATAAAAAAAAAAAAAAAAATTAAAGTAAAATAAAGTATAGACAAGAAAGCCGGACCAACTATTCGTACCACGAATATTCTCCACTCTTTGGGTCAGATACTTTTGGTGGGTGTGTTGAAAATGACAATTTATTTATATATTTATTTATTATTATTATTATTTTTTTTTTTTTTTTTTGATTTTCCCGTAGTGATTATTGATTCACCCTGTTGCCGTGCCTCGAGAGCTAGGGTTGAATAATTACCAAAGACTGTCGGTTTTCGGGTTTTCGTTCTTTTACGAAACGCAATACTACGTCAAAACGAACGAACGAAAAAAACCATTCCCCGTCCGTGTGAAAAAATAATTTGACGTCACGTTGTCTCGTACCGTGAGGGGGTTCGTCTCGATAGAACAACCCTTTGTACGAAAAATCATTCAAGTGCGCGATTTCGCAGGCGCGTAGTAGAAAGTCGATAGCGACGTGTCAAACGTGTTTACACCACGTTTGCGTAGATTATTATTTTTACCATTCCATTCGAGTCGTGTCGTGATAATAATAATAATAATAATAATAATAATAATAATAGAATCATTTTTAATTGTTATTATCAGCGACGTCACCCGGGGCCGTTGTCCTCCCCGTTATCGGTGTTGTGCGCTGCTAGAAGTCGGGCGGCCGGGAACAATGGCCGCGAGTGTTTGCAAAGTGCGAAAAGCGGAATTTCACGCGACAAAGAGCGAGACTTATGTAATAAGTAAAGTTTCGAAAAAAAAAAAAAGTTTTAAAATAGTTACTACTATTATATATAGCTACGGCGGCGGTGGCGGCGGCCAAAACTCCGGTCCAGAGAAATGTGTTGCAATAAAGAATGCGATTAAATTAAAAGAAGAAGAAGAAGAGGAAGAAACGGAGAACGAGGTATATACACGCGAGCGAGTACAATGAAGTTACAATACGATACCGCGTTTAACCGAGTTAGTTTGTCGGAATGGTTTCGAAACGAATTCGCAAAAATAAAACGAATACGTTTCGTTCGACCTTCGTTGTGTCTTGTGCGCGCGAGGGACTTTTGCCACACCGATGACGGGACTTGTACCGATCGCTCGACGTTTTGAAATTCACCCCCCCCTTTTTGAAAATGCTTGATATTAAGGCACGGTCGTCCCTGACTCGATTTTCGGGCAAGGACGATTTTTAAATATTTTTTTTGATTCTAGAAGAAGCTATGATTGTCTATTCGTTATTTCACGTTTTCGTATAGAAACACTTCTTATCACATTTTTCACAACGTGACTCTTTAGATTATAGAAATCCGCATCCTTTTAGTAATTCGGGTTGTTTTTCGAAATTCTCAATACTTATTTCCAAATAAACTGCTGAAAAATTTAGTAAAAACGGCCAAATGTGCCGTAATCGATTTTAGTAATTTAGCCACAACCCCAAAAACTAGAAGTACTAGAAACTTGAAATTTTCACCCATTTATGATAATAGATACTGCAATACAGAAATGTACGTAATTTGACCAATTTTGTTGTTAGTTTTATCAGTTTTACATGAAAAATTTCTAAATTGCTGTAATCAACACAAAATCGATCAAATATTTTTGAAATTTCTATGAAATGTTTTCGTGATCATTGTTAGTAGTTGGATGAATATTTCGAGTTTTTAGCTGCATTATTTTTGAAGTTATGTTAAAAAGAAATTTTCAATTTTACGAAAATTCCAGTAGTTGCATATTTTGCCGTTTTCTGTCAATTTTTTGACATACTGTGAAAAATTACCTCTTTTTTAAATGACCGTCTGAGTGTTATTCGGGTTCTATAGAATTACTAAAGATCGAAACTTTTGGACACGTCTTTCAGTACGACAAAAATTGTTTCCAGAACGAGAGAGAGAGAGAAAATAAACATCATTGTAAAATCATTAGCTTCTTCGCTACCACTCAGAATCTAAAAACAAATGTGCATTTCGATGCTTTTTAAGCGGAATCTCGAAAGTTTTTAAGCGCGCAAACTTCCGGGCCACCGGTCGATCAAATTCGTGCAAGGGGAACAAGGCCGTAGCCAGCATGACATTTCGGGAGGGGTTTAGATTGTAAAGACGTATTTTGACTAAATAAATTAGGACAAAAAAAAATCTCAACATAATCTGTTTGCCATAATTATAATTACATCATCATGAAGTTTATGCAATTTTACATAAAATAATATTATTCATAATTATAATAATTTTATTTATTTTGATTTAAATATAAATTTCAGGGGGGGGTTTGAACCCTGAAACCCCTACCCTGGATATGGCCTTATAGGGGGGAGGAGTTGACTTTCAAAAACCCTTTGCCCCATCCGTGCACTCGATCGACGCTCGCCGAGGAGATACACGTCGTTTCCGTCGATTTCTTTGCCATTTCGACGTTTCCGCGTAATTTAACAAAATATGACGTACCTACTATTATGTGAACACGTATTATTATTATATTCGAGCGCGTCGGAGTGTATACAAATCGAGTGGCGGCATAAGCTTGCTTCGTGTACCTACGCATAATGCATGTCGCGCATGTATAACGCGATATGATTTCCGTCGTCGTCAAAAATGACAGGACAACAGTCCTGCCATTTTGGAATATTTACATATTCCCAGAGAGAATTCTCTTCGATCGGTGAGTAAACAAACACAGTCGTCATCGCTCCTCGTCCTCCACATCGTTCAAATCAAATTGGCAAAGTCTCCCCCTCCACCACCATCGGTGGAACCGTTTTCCGTCATCTGATAATCTATATATATATATATATATTATTTATATTCGAAAACTACTTAACGTACATAATATTTTTGTATAAAGATCTAAAAAAAAAAAAAAAAAAACAAAAAACAAAATATCTAGATAAAGGAAAAATATATTTGGTTATACGATTATTTAGATCAGTGGTCCTCAACCGATTTTTAACCAAAAAAAAAAAAAAAAAATGGTTTATTTATATTTTAAAGTTTAAACATGTGACCATATTTAAGAAAATAAAATACAGGACAAACATATTTTTCATAATATTTTTAAATAAATAAGTATTTATTACATGTATATAGTTATATATATGTGTGTGTGTGTTTTTGAATCGTGACAAAAGTATAATTTTTAAACTACCTATTATAGATAAAATTTAAACACATAAAAACATTATTTTGAAAAACATAAAATAACATAATGAAACTAAATTGATATTTTTTTAAATTTCTTCAAATCCTTTATTCATGCATATTTTATACTTTACTTTCTAAAAAAAACTCGTTTATTCATTTTACGATTATGATTTCGATCTAATGGTATCCAAAAGATTTCTAGATTCTTACAGTTTTTTAATCAATAATTTAATTTCAAAAATTTAAAAAAATTTAAATCAACTTTAAGTAAAAAAAAAAAAACGGGATTAATATGGGACAGACTTGAAATTACGGGACAAAAAGCGTCCTGAGAGAAGTTTGTCAGGACAACAGGACACAGAGCCGAAATAAAGGACAATCCTGCATAAAACAAGACGTATGGTCACCCTAGTGTACGGGGGGTATTCTTCAAAATTCGACGGGATTTCACCGTGACGGCACGACGATCCGAATAAATAAAATCGTAGGGTTTATATTTTGGTAACGTGATTTGTTTATACGGGTTGAACTGATTTTGTAGGGGAAGGGGTACAGCTTGTAATAATAATAACGCAGGCAGTAAGCGCGTGTGAAAAAAATAAATAAATAAACGGACAAAAAAATACCACTTAGGTCCGCGGCCGAACGAACACGCGGGACGCCTAAGCAAACGATTTGTTATTATTATTATTATTATTATCACGCTCGCGCGACAGACCTGTCCGCTTGTATTATTATTATTATACTACTATTTCCATCGCTTTTGGGCGAAATTCACGGTGCTGCACGTGTGCGGATTATTATTATTATTCAAATAGTCCTCGGGCGACTACGTGTAATTTCCATACGCGTGAAAAACAGAAAAAAAAAAAACCCCAACGAAATACCGCGAAAACGAATACAAGCGATTCGCGCGTGTTTGGATTATCGTGTTCGACGCGTCGATCCCTGACGATACACCTGCAGGTGGTTAACGACTTTTTTTTTTTTTTTTTTTTTATCGCCTATAGAACCACTCAGCCATCCAATGAACGTGGTGTCGTCTAAATATTATATAATATCGCAATAAAAATACTAATCAGGTGATGAAAACACCTCATCCATCACATGACTATGGGCCAGTAAGTATAAAGCTCTGAGACTTGTTCCCTTTTCCGTTAGGCGTGGCGATTTTGGTATCGCTTTTATTCGGCGTCAAGTTGATGTTGAAATTAAATTTTCAAGACTTAACATCAAAAATCAATAATTTTATTAAATAAAAAGTAACAAAAAATGATAAATTTCTGAAATTTTTAAAATGCTTAACTTAACTCAAAATTGATAAAATCTTTTTGAAATTTGTATGAAATATTTTCATGACAATTTTAAGTAGTCGGTGAAAGTTTTGAGTCCTTAGCTGCATTATTATAGAAGTTATGTTAAAAAGTAATTTTCAATTTTACGAAAATTCCGGTAATTGCCATTTTTGTCAATTTTTCGACAGATTTTCCCCGTTTTTGGAAAAAGTATTGAGAAATTATAAAAATGAACTCTTTAAAGTACCATCTGATTATAATTTTGATTCTACAGAGATACTGATCAAAATTTTTGGACAAGTATTTCTATACGGAAAAGTGTTTCCAGAAAGAGAAAAAAAAAGTGAAATAATTAAATAAGTAAACATGATTGTAAAATCATAAGCTTTTTCACTCTGTTCAAAATCTAAAAATGTACACTGGATTAAAGATTAAATATTCGATAAGATTTTCTTTGAAAAAATCGTTATTGCACAATTCCAACTGCAATTGGTTAAAAAAAAAAAAAAAAAAAATGATAAATGAGTTTTGAGATTCTTTCGGGGTCAATAGAGGAAGGTCGAATTTAATTTTAAGCTTAAAATATTATCAAGAATTTTAAATGCTACGGAAAAAAACTTACATTGAACATAAAATATTTCCAAAAATGATTGAATTTTTTTATAATGTATTATGCAATTTGCATAATTTGTTAAGTGAAAATTTCCAGTTTCTTTTCTATCAGTTTTGGCGTTTGGACAAAATAATAATTTCAAAAAATTATGCTCAATTATCGGGTAGTTTTTTCTCACGATTAACCGAGCTATTGGAAATTCCGAAAAATGATCTTTTTGAAGTACCGAACACCCTTTCTATTCGCAAAGATAACGTAAAATTAACAAACAAATAAACACAACGTAAACTTTACTCTACTCAGAATCTAAAATATAAAATATGTAATTACAAAAATCGTTATCGATAATTGGTCTTATCTGGATGAGAAAAAAAAAACTATAAATGGAATATGAATAATAAATAAAAACACTCAACACACATTTACGACGAATTTTCGATTTGATTTTAAAATATCTGAATTCAATATTTATACAGCTTTAAGTTTTTTGACTTAGATACCTATATTAGCGTTTCACGATTTTGTTTTATTAAACCACATGTAATATGGGACAAAAGACGAGGAAAAACAAACTTACCTATTTTCATACTTACAAACACGATTAATACAAGTCGAAGGTAAATCTAAAGGAATCATACTGGGTACATATTTTTTAAATTTATATTAAAATAGATTTAAAATTTTTAGAATAGATTTTTGAAAATCTGAGTGAAAATTTGTAAAACATATCGAAAAATAGATTTCAAATATATCTTTTACATGAAAATCGATTTTAGTTATTTAGTTGTACCAACAAAAATAATGACAATAAAAAATTTGAAAATAACACGGATTATCAACATATTATTAGTGGCTATAGAGATTAAACGAAATTCATTGTGTTGAAAAAAATTGAACCCGACGTGGGTAAAAAATAAATCATCGAACTATATCATATTTTGGCACGTTATTCAGATGATTTTGTCTGCCATTCCTGTATTTGCAGTTCTTAATATCTACAATGAGATATATTTGCTGAAATTATTGGAGGCACCAATATATTTTCAAAGCAAAATCAAAGAAAGATGAGAGTTGATGATTGGTATCAGTGGAGTGCCCAGGAATTTCTGATGGCAGGGGATGTAATTTGAAAGTAGAGTGGGAAATAAATCCAGGACGAGAAATTATATACTCAGCCACAGGTACAATTGGGGGGAATTATCCCTCCCACGACCATTCAAAACCCCCTAGATTTTGAAAAAGTTGGTTAAAATTAATACTCGTTGAGGAAGAGGGGAAAAATCAATCAAATTAACATATTTGTTCCCCTACCCCTTAAATTTTTTATCCTAATCACGCCAATATGCCTAGTGAATTTTAATTAGAACAAAAATATTGTTTTCTTGCTTCACTCGAAATAAATCTTTTTAAACTTTTTCGTGTCATTATCCTATGAATACTTTTTTCAATTAAAAAAAAAAAAAAAAACGTACTGACTGACTACAAGTTACTATTTTTTGGTATTTAATATATAATGTGGTTTAAACCACAAAAAACTTTAACAGCTTTTTTTTTACACACAATGAAAAGCATTTAATTGATAAATGTTTATTTATTAATTTTTATTACATATTTAATTTCGTATAAATTCTTATAACTAGGTACTTTTCATACGCAAAATAACCACAGTTGTAAATATATCTAAAAGTTGCAACCATTGTACCGACTACTTCAATTATTTTATCATTCCATTTTAATACTCACAATCAATTATAAACATAATTCATATTGATTTCCTACCTCATTTTTCATAAATGTACTAAATATTTCCAACTATTTGTTTACACGGGTACTCTTACATTTTATATGTTTCGTATTTTATGGCGAATAAATAACACGGTAAAAAATGCAATGGGGAGGGATATAACCCCTAACCTCCCACCTGAGCACGCCACTGATTGGTATAGCTAACCTTAATTTAATTTTGTGATTGTCATATTTGTTATGATGCAAAAACTATTTTATACCTGATATGTTTTAAAATTTTATTTGTAGTTTTCCTGCAAAAAAAAAAAAAATAATAATAATAATAATAATAAGTGTCCACAGTTTTAGATTTCTAGATCTGCACTTAGATCGTTTTGTTTAAATGTTATAAATCCTACGAAACTGATCTACAGGGACGTTCTAGAATATCGTTTTTAATGTGATCTCTAAAAAAAAAAAAACAAACAAACCCGAATCGGGGTTCACATAAGCCTATCTGCCCCCGGATACGAGGGGAGGGACTTTTCTCAAAAACTACCCTTTCCACGCAAATAATAATAATTAAAATAAGTCGTGCCGAAAGAATTCTCGTGATATTGCGCACAAACGAGTTTCCGTGTAATACGCTCGTTAAATGTGAAAATATTTATTTATTTACTTTGATAAACTGACGGGCGGGGGACGTTAAGCCCCTATGGCCACCCCTGCATTTAGTCGCGCGCCTATACGACGAACTTAAGTGACACGACAATTAATGTCTCAATTCGCGAAAACTTATGCGCGTGCGCTTTTCACTCACATTATTTGTCGAGAAACAAAATTATATAACATAAAATATTTACGCCCCGTTAGCGAAAACGGAGATTTAGTGTTAGAATAAAAATAATGTCACGCGTCTGGGTTGGCGTAAGCTTATGCCCCCTGGATACGAGTGGATGGTTTACATTTTTTCATCGAAAGCTACCCCTTCTACGTGAAAATTACGATTTTTGTTATTCCCGAGTTTCTGATCATCTAAAGTTTTCGAAAATTATGTTTTGTAACATTTCGCACAGCGCCAAATTTGAAATTATTTCAGTCTTAAATCTCGAGTCGAATGTTGTTCCAAACTGATTTTCAAAATGTCACACTTGCACCAAGTTTCCGTGTGACGCGCGAGTTAAATGTGAAAATATTTTACCATTACTTTGATAAACTGACGAACTGGGGTTGTTAGCACCCTACGGTTACTTGCATTTGGTCTCGTGCCTATACGATACGAACTCGAGGTGACACGACAATTAATTTTTTCCGATTAATTCGCACAAAACTTAAGCGCGTGCGCGTTTCTCGAAATCAAAAAACCAAAAAAATTAAAATGGAGATTTTTTTCGAAGAACAAAAATATTACCAGGAACCAGTGTTCGCGTGGTTCTATCGACCCCTTGGTAAGATGGGAGTGGCTATTTTTTTATTTATAATTTTTTTTTTTTTTTTTGACTTAATTAACTAATATTTTTTCTAACTGAAGTTTTCGAAAATAATATTTTGTACAACGCAAAATGTTCAGTCTTAAACTTCGAATCAAAAGTGGTTCCAAACTAATTATCACACCTGCGCCGAGTTTTCGTGCGAATTAAACTATGAAAATATTTTATTCACTTTGATAAACTGACGGGCGGGGGACGTTAAGCCTTCTCCAACCACATGCACTTAGTCGCGCGCCTAAACGACGAACTTAGGTGACTTAGGTGAACTTAGGTGATTTAAGTCTCAACTCGTGCTAACTCAGGCACACACGTGCTCGTTTCTCTCTCGATATTTGTCGTCGAGGAACAAAATTACATCATACAATATTTACGCACCCTTAGCGGAAAAAAAAAAAAGAAAGAAAAACGGTAATTTTGTTCGACGAATAAAAAATATTATCACGAATCAGTGCCTACGTGGGCTTATCTATCCCCGGGTAAAAGGGGAGGGACTGATATTTTCTTATCAAAATATCCAATTAACTTTTTTCTTAACTAAAGTATTGGAAAATAATATTAAGTGATAATCACGACCTATGGGTAAGAGGGGAGGGGTTAATTTTTTTAACTTAACTAACTTTTTTCTAACCGTAGTTTTCGAAAATAATATTTTGTACAACGCAAAACGTAGAGCGTTGTACATAATATTACAAAATATAATTTTCGAAAACTCAAAAAAAGTTAGTTTAGTTAAAAAAAAAGTGAGCGTGTTCAGTCTTAAATCACGAATCGAATGACAGACAGGGCTGTATTTGAACAATTTGCGCCCCGGGGCAACATATTTCCGCAGCCCCTACCCCCCCCCCGCCACTTCCAAAAAATAAAAAATAAAAATGCTATTTCTTAAAATAGTGTGAAATAGGTGTAACTATTTTATTGTATACTATTTTAGTCCACAGAAAATTGAACAAACTACATAAACATAATAATATGCTACTCTCGCTTATATAATATTGGCAAATTAAATGTACTTATATGTTACGCCGAATTCGTGAATTTCCGAATACGTGAAATCGACAGAAAAATTGCCGAATTCATGAAATCGGTAGCACCGTTGCCGATTTCATGAATTCGGTAATTAGGCTGCCTATTTCACGGAATCGGCAGGATATTATTTCCGATTTCATGAATTAGGCATGCTTTTTTCTGCCGAATTCGCGAATTCGGCAACACATTATTTT
>JAIPRM010013848.1:0-11125 GCA_025469315.1 Stegophylla sp. TES_Ste_2020
TCAGGAACAACCATATTACGTAGGTGGCAGTGATTTAACACCTGAACGAACTAGCTATTTGCAATATATCGACGAATCGAGTAGAAAGAAACGAAGAATGGACGATGGTAGTTCTTGATATATACGATCGTGATCAGATTCAACGTAAAACAAAAAGAGGGAGGTGATTCTCCCGAACGTCAGTAGCAAATCTGAATTCTCCATTTTATTAAGATTAAATTATAACAATAATAATAATAATGATGATAATGATAAATACATAAATGAACGATCTGCTATAATTATTCGGTTTTAATTTTTCTTTCTCCATTTTTCACCCGCACAGATATTTATATAAGGGTTTGCGTATATAAGGGGATTCACAAACAATTTCAACACTTACAACGAACATTTGGGTAATCATAATACTAATCTACTGAAACTTATCCAGTACATAGTTTTAACAAGACATTTTCAAAACGTCAACGACTCTCAGCATTACAAAACACATAAATTGTAGTTCTGATCAACAATATAAGTTATTATAAGCTTGAAAATTGTATGTAAAAAAATTTGCTGTATAAATCAGTTTTGTACAATTGCATATGTGATTCACACAACCTACCTAAATATTATAAAATTTTTGTATAAATAATTTATAGCGTAAACTCACTACTACTCATTTTTTTTATTATTATCAAAATTTATATTTTAAATTAATATAATTTGTTTTTTCTAAAGAAAATATATTATATTTTAATATTGCACTTGACTTTTTGATGTTGTGAATCAACAATTAAACTAATGGATTCGAATAATTTCGGTATGGCAAAATATTCACCCTAAACTTTATATTATTTCAAATCTTATTTATAATTTTAACTATTATTATTTTTTTTTTATATTCTATATTAAATTATTTAAATGACCAGTTCATTGATAGCAATTATATTATTCCTTACCTTACAGTCATTGGTCATAATTTAAAATTTTAATTATTTTATTTAACAATAAATTATTTATTATATTTTATAAGAAATATAGATAGATTTGGTATTGTCAAAAATAACTTTTAGGAAAAATGGTATTGAAAAAAAAAATCTTTTGGCAAAAATGGTATTGAGAAAGAGAACTTTTAGAAAGTAAAAAAATGTGAAAAACAAATTAGGAATACAGTCTCCCCACCCAAAATATTATAATATTTAGGTAGTCTGTGTGAATCATAAAATCATTTTTTTAATTAGGGTTTAGATTTGGCGATATTATCATATGTAATTACTTATTTTGATTATAGATATTCAATAAACTTGTGAAAAATAATTACAGGTAGAATTCGATTATATGGTAAATAAAATTGTATGTTTAATATTTTCTTCACGTCTTTAAATGCATTCTCTAATTTTAAGCATTTCAAGCATTTTTTTTTTAATATTACATATTACGTACACCGTACAAGAACACAATAGTAAAACAATATTAAAAAAAAATGCCTAGTTACACCTACATGTAAAATTCCTATTTAGATTTGAGCTTTTGTATTTATTATTCATTTAATTTGTTGCGTTAAACGACAAACGAACATATGCGTCATTATTTTGTCATCACTTACCCTTCATATGAGTAATAATAAAATAGAAAATTAAAAATGCAAACGATCAACAGAACAATAGCTACAGGTACTTACGTGTTTTTTCAAACAACCAAAATTATTATCTGCAATTAGTGCAATAGCTGTTTACTCCGAAAATGATACAAATACGCCTTTTTTTTGTTTAAAATACATGTGTGCCATGCCAAAAAACACATCGTGCAAGGAACTATTGTTCAAATAGTATCGAAACGTATATAGCCATATACCCCATGTCTTTGTAGTTTAAATGATATTTAGAGACAAGTTCGATATTTGTCAATAATAATTATTTGTTAATTGAAAATCTACTCAACATGAAGTCAAAGATTTTATTAATTATGATTTTTGTTGCAGTGCATGTCAACTATGTAAGTATACAATTTTTAGAACAATATATTTCTATAAAATATGACGTATATGTTCACTTATTATAATGAGGCTAATACATACATCTGAATCAATTATTTTTTTCTTTAATATGAAATAATAAGAGTATTTTATTATTTGTTAAAAAAATAATAATAACATATTGTAATTAGTGTCCATAAAATGCGAATATTTAAGTGTATAGGTACGGTAAGAGATGGTTTGAAAATTTTCACATTACCGAGGTTCGATTCCAGTTTCAGCCCGGCACTCGGAATTTTTAGTATTTTTTTTTTTTTTTTAGATTATTAATTCCCTTCGTTCAGAATCGTTTTATTGAAGAAATGATTTATCGTTTCTTTAAAATTCAATACACCCGTCAAGAGAATCCCACTCGACGTGCGAAGAACACCCCGACGAGTGAAATACACACTTTTGTATTCTGAGCGAATGCGAAGAATGTATTGGTTTTACTAATCTGTGTGTTTTTTTTTTTTTTTTTTGTATGTATGAAACAAGATTTCGGGTAGAGATACAGGTCCAAATGTTTCGATCAGTAATTCTATAGAACGAAAATGTTGTCAATATGGTACTTTTGGGAGGTCATTTTTCCGATTTCTCAATACTTTTTTTAAGCGCACGCCTAGAATATCCAAAAATTGACAAAAAACGGTAAAAACGGCGTAACACGAATTTTCTTAAATTCGATTTGGTTTTTTTTGACAAAACTTCCAAAATAAAGAAGCTAGAAATTTGACACTTTTACCAACTACTAAAAATAGTTATGCGCACCCCTCGTAAAATTTTCAAATACATTCGATCAATTTCAGGGTAAGTACGGCATTTTGAAAATGTCGGAAATCTCTCGTTTTTTGTTAGTTTATAATTCATAAAATTTTATTGTATGGATATTAAGAGCTGATCGAAAAATCTCGAAAAATCGTTAGTCAAGTTTTTGTTTTATAACTGTTTTAACATAGAATTTTGATAGAACTCATAAGTTTTACTTAAAATTACACACTTAAGCTCATTAAAAAATAATTGGTTCAGCCGATCCTTATGAAACTTGGTACGTAGATGGAGATTTACGTTGCGGATATTTTGGTGTAAGAAAAATTTTGATGTGTGAATAATTAAAAATTTCAGAAGGTTTTGATTGAAAAAAAATCGGAAAAATTACTATACATATTAATACTATAAATAATTTTCTATAAATAAAAATATACATAAATTATTATGTTATTATGACTATTAATAGATATTTGATTAAAATTAGTGAATTTTATTTGGTGTAAGGTGTAACTATTATCTGAAAATTAATTTAATTATATAAAAAGCTCAAAACACAGGTTTTCCCGTTAAAAGACAAGAATTTTAATTACACTAATTATGGTGAGTTACTTATTAATTCAAAAAAATATATTTTTATTTAGACTTTTATTACCTCATACATACCACGCGCCAGTGCGCAAACGTACACACACGCGCACACACAAACCAAAGTACGCACAAAAATTATGTTATACCTACTCAACATTATTAAATATAATTTTATTAATATATCCTTATCGTAAATTATTATTATAATTATTATTATATAGTATTTGAAACTTCGCTCAGAATCGTTTTATTAAAGAAATGAATTATCGTTTCATTAAAATTCAATACACCCGTCAAGAGAATCCCACCCATCGTGCGAAGGATGTCCGACTTTTTTATATTTCATATAAGTTCGATCGAAACACATTTGACACGGGTTTAGACGGATTTTCATTTATAATTGAAGTTTTTAAATTAGCAAAATGTTTAAATTAAAAGTAACATTATTATTATTTATTGTGTAATTTGATATTATTTTGTTTTAAACAGATAAGCTCAGCCACCTTATATATCCGTATATGTATGAATGATGAAGACGTTCTCAGAAATTCAAGGGATTTAAATAACGAAATTGTTCCATTATTATTAATACGTAATATAAATGAAAATCCTCCCTTTTACGGAGACTTAATGTGCACAATTCGAGAGTTTTATAAAAAAAAAACGATATTTAATTTGCTTGTTGTACCTGCTGACACATGTTTTGTAACTAGTAGTTTATTAATAGATCGTAATCTCGATAATACATTTCCAAGACTATACTATTTAAAGAATAGACGATTTCATCGTAACAACTGGACTAAAATTAACGAACCAACCTTAAAAGAATCACTGGAAGAAGTTCGCAATCATTTTGAATTTTTGTTTAACACGAATCAATATATCTTAGATTATTATCTTCGTCAAAATGGAATCGGGGAAACAGGAAAAGGGACAGGACGAGAAAGGGTGGCAGCGAACGAAATGGCGAACTACGGCCAGCCAATCCAAACGTTGAGCACCCAGACCATAACACCGGTAACTTTCGATCGGATGACAAAGAGCAACCAGCCGATCGCCACGACAAACCAAGCGCCTATTTTGGCGAGGTCGCCTTTGGGCATCAAACTCTTCGGTAAGATAATACGGCCAGAACCGCCGACCAACTTTGCACGGTCAACGGTCGGTACCCAGCCAAATTTGAGTCAGATGAGACAGCCATATCAGCCGGTACACTCGGCGCACGGATCAATGGGAACCCAGCAAAACTTTAGTCACATTGGACAGTCACAACCGCCGACAAACATTGCACAGTCGTCGGCGAGAATCCGGCCAACCGGCGCGACACGGCCCGCTACTCAAATGATCCCCAACACAGCGTACTCGCCGAGTACGACCTGGACAACCGCCCCGGGAACTTCGGTTGGTGATCAGTCGAAAATATCGCCGACATACCGGACGTTGGACTATTTGAGACCCATTTATCAGCAGAGAAGGCCCCTCGAGACGCAGGACCTGTTGAGTATCGTGGAACAAAATCGTCAGAGATACCACCCACATTACGTAGGTGGCAGTGATTTAAAACCTGAACAAACCAGCTATTTACAGTATGTCGACGAATCGAGTAGAAAGAAACGAAGAATGGACTGAGGTACTTCTCGATATATACGATCGCGATCAGATTCATCGTAAAACGAAAAGAGGGAGGTGTTTCTCCCAAACGTCAGCAGCAAAGCTGAATTCTCCATTTTATTAAAATTTAATTAAAATAATAATAATAATAATAATAATGATAATGATAAATAAATGAACGACCTGCTATAATTATGCGGTTTTAATTTTTCTTTATCCATTTTCACCCGCACGAATATTTATGTAATGGTATTTCAACACCCTCAACGAACATTTCGGTAATCATATTTCTAATCTATTGAATCTTATGTATGTAAAAAAAATTGCTGTATAACTTATGCTGTATAAATCAGCTTTGTACAATTGTATATGTGATTCACACAACCTACCTAAATATTATAATATATTAATATAAATAATTTATAGCGTAAACTCATTACTACTCAGTTTTTTTAATTATTATCAAAATATATATTTTAAATTAATATAATTTGTGTTTTTTAAGAAAATGTATTATACATTATTATTGCACTTGACCTTTTGATTTTGTAAATCAACAATTAATTTAATGGATTCGACTAATTTCGGTTTGCAAAATATTCACTCTAAATTTTATATTATTTAATTTCCTATTTAAAATTTTAAATATTTTTTTTTTTATATATTCTTCATTAAATTATTTAAATGACCAGTTAATTGATAGCAATCATCTTATTCCTTATCTTACAGTCATTGGTCATAATTTAAAATTTTAATTATTTTATTTAACAATAAATTATTTATTATATTTTATAAAAAATATAGATAGATTTGGTATTGTCAAAAATAACTTTTAGGAAAAATGGTATTGAAAAAAAAAGCTTTTGGCAAAAATGGTATTGAGAAAGAGATCTTTTAGGAAGTAAAAAAATGTGAAAAACAAATTGAGAATACAGTGTAATATTGTAATATTTAGGTAGGCCGTGAATCATAAAATCATTTTTTTAATTATGGTTTAGATTTGGCGATATTATCATTTGTAATTAATTATTTTGATTATAGATATTCAATAAACCGGTGAAAAATAATTACAGGTAGAATTCGATTATATGGTAAATAAAATAGTAGGTGTAATGTTTTCTTCACGTCTTCAAATGCATTCTCTAATTTTAAGCATTTCAAGCATTTTTTTTAATATTAGATATTACGTAAACCGTACAAGAACACAATAGTAAAACAATATTAAAAAAAAATGCCTAGTTACACCTACATGTAAAATTCTTATTTCGATTTGAGCTTTTGTATTTATTATTCACTTAATTTGTTGCGTTAAACGACAAACGAACATTTGCGTCATTATTTTGTCATCACTTGCCCTTCATATGAGTAATAATAAAAAAAAAAAAATTAAAAATGCAAACGATCAACAGAACAATAGTTACAGGTACTTTCGTGTTTTTTCAAACAATAAAAATTATTATATGCAATTAGTGCAATAGCTGTTTACTCCGAAAATGATACAAATACGCTTTTTTTTTTGTTTAAAATACATGTGTGCCATGCCAAAAAACACATCGTGCAAGGAACTATTGTTCAAATAGTATCGAAACGTATATAGCCATATAACCCCATGTCTTTGTAGTTTAAATGATATAAGCTCGTTATCTGTGAATAATAACTATTTGTTAATTAAAAATCTACTCAACATGTGGTCAATGATTTTAATAATCGTCATTTTTGTTGCAGTGCGTGTCAACTATGTAAGTATACAATTTTTAGAACAATATATTTCTATAAAATATGACGTTTATGTTCACTCATTACAATAAGGTCAATACATAAATCTAAATCAATTTATTATGTCTATACTATGAAATAATAGAATTATTTTATTATTTGTTAAAAATGCGAATCTTTAAGTGTATACGGTAAGAGATGGTTTGAAAATTGTCACAGGTATATTAGGTGAACAATATTACATTTCTTATTTACAAGTTATTGGAATATTTAAAGGTAACGGAACAGGCCTAACACAGGACATTACAGAGGTTCAATTCCAGCCCGGCGGTCCAAATTTTTTGAATTTTTTTTTTCTTAGATTATTAACTTCCTTCGTTCAGAATCGTTTTATTGAAGAAATGATTTATCGTTTCTTTAAAATTCAATACACCAGTCAAGAGAATCCCACCCATCGTGCGAAAGATGTCTGACTTTTTTATATTTCATATTAGTACAATCGAAACACATTTGACACGGGTTTAGAACGATATCCAATTATTTTCGAAGTTTTTAAATTAGCAAAATATTTAAATTAAAAGTAACATTATTATTATTTATTGTATAATTTGATATTGTTTTGTTATAAACATAATAAGCTTAGCTCCCTTGTATATCCGTACATGTATGAATGATGAAGACGTTCTTAGAAATGCAAGGGATTTAAATAACGAAATTGTTCCATTATCATTAATACGTAATATAAATGAAAATCATCCCTTTTACGGAGACTTCATGTGCACAATACGAGAGTTTTATGAAAGAAAAGAGATATTAAATTTGCTTGTTGTACCTGCTGAAACATGTTTTGTAACTAGTAGTTTATTAATAGATCGTCATCACGAAAATACATTTCCAATGCTATACTATTTAAAGAACAAACGATTTCATCGTAAAAACTGGACTAATCTTAACGAACCAACCTTAAAAGAATCACTGGAAGAACTTCGCAATCATTTTGAGTGTTTGTTTGACACGAATCAATATATCATTGATTATTGTCTTCGTCAAAATGGAATTGGGGTCACAAGAAGAAGGATCGGAGAAGAAAGAGTGGCAGCGAACGAAATGGGGAACTACGGCCAGCCAATCCAAACGTTGAGCACCCAGCCCAACACACAGACCATAACACAGTCGGCATACCCGCCGGTAACTTTCGATCGGATGACAAAGAGCAACCAGCCGATCGCCATGACAAACCGATCGCCTATTTTGGCGAGACCACCTTTGGGCATCAAACTCTTCGGCGAGATAATACGGTCAGAACCGCCGAACAAATTTGCACAGTCATCAGTCGGTACTCAGCCAAATTTGAATCAGATTGAACAGTCCCAGGCGTCTACTTACGCGAGGGCCCCCGTGAACCCCAACACCGCATACTCGTCGAGTACGACCTGGACAACCACCCCGGGAATTTCGTTTGGTGATCAGTCGAATATATCGACGACATACCGGACGTTGGACTATTTGGGACCCATGGAGCAGCAGAGAAGGCCCCTCGTGACGCAGGACCTGTTGAGTAACGTGGAACAAAATCGGCAGAGATACCCACATTACGTAGGTGGCAATGAATTAACACCTGATTTGTCTCTAGATTGTACTTTAAAGAAGTCACTTTTTGAATTTCTCAATTCTTCAATTTTTTTTTTGGAAAAAACTACCCAAAATTTGACAAAAACGACTCAGAAACCATTGTTTTTTGATCCGAATTTTATGAAAATTTAAACATAGATAGAAAATCCTATAAAAAAGATTTTGGCGCAAGAAAATTTTGAAAATGTAACAAAAAATTTTGGACATTTTTTGAAAATTTTTTTTTTCTTTTATTATTAACTTCTTTGGGGAAGTAAATGGGAGTAATTTTTTTCTTCTCGCATTCAAATACGATTCTCAATTTTTTAAGCATTTAAGGCCTTTTTTTTTTAATACTTACGTACACCGTACATGAACACAATAGTAAAACAATAATAGCAAAATGGCCTAGTTACATCCACGTGTAAATTTCCTATTTTAATTTGAGCTTTTGTATTTATTATACACTAAATTTTGTTGCGTTAAACGACAAACCAACATTCGCGTCTCATTATTTTGTCATCACGTGTCTGTCGTATGAGTAATAATAAAATATGAAAAAATTTGCCTGAACAATAGCTACAGATACCTATGTGTTTTTTCAAATTACAAAAATTATTTTCAGCATTTAGTACAATAGCCGTTTTCTCCGAAAATGATACCAATACGCTTTTTTTTTAGCATAAAATACATGTGTGCTATGCCAAAAAAAAAAAAAAACACATATCGTGCAAGGAAATATTGTTCAAATATTATCGAAACGTATATAGCCATATACCCCCATATCGTTGTAGTTTAAATTATATTTAGACAAGCTCGATATCTGTGAATAATTTGTTAATTAAAAATCTACTCAACATGAAGTCAAAGATTTTATTAATCGTGATTTTTGTTGCAGTACGTGTCAACCATGTAAGTATACATTATTTAGAACAGCACATATCTATAAAATATGACGCTTATATTCACTCAGTATTCTAATAAGGCTAATACATACATCTGAATCAGTTATTTAAATCTTTAATATTAAATAGTAGGAGTAAATTACTATTTCATAAAAAATCATAAGGTAATTATTGTCCATAAAATTCTAATCTTTAAGCGTATACGGTAAGAGATGTTTTGAAAATTTTCAAAGTACGTGAACAGTATTACATTTTTTATTTAAAAATTATTTGAATATTTATAAATAAATGATCTTTAATTGTTTCTTTTCACATCAATGTCAAAAATGAGATTTTACAAAAATTCAATTGTTGTCATATTTTGTCCGATTTCAAAACTTATTTGTATAATGTAAAATTCGTTTTTTTTTTTTGCTAAAATTGGCAAAACGTACTAATTATTTAAAATTTAAAAAAAACTTATTACTTCCAAAATACGCAATTAATTTTCATGTAGTACAAAAATAGTGAATAAAAGTAAATACAAAACATGCTATTTCTATTGATTTTAGATTTTGAGTGGAGCGATAAAGATTATGAATTTAAAAATATGTGTATTTTTTTTCTTTTTTTTTCCTTCTGTAAGCACTTTTTCATATAGAAACATACAAGAGCGTCGATCAACCACTTTATGATTCAAACATCGGCTCTAGATGGTACTTTACATTCAGCATTTTTCAAAATTCTCATTATTTCAAATTGTCGCCATTTTTGGAACGTCCCTGATTTGATTTCATTATCAAACCCACAACCTGACATAGATCTCAGACACCCCTAACCTATCTTACGCCATTGACCTCCCTACCCCACCTAGACATCAGATCCTTCTAATATGACCTATATATCAGATACATCCCCACCCCTTATCCGACCATGACCTTGAGACTGATCTCACCTTTCACAACGACCCAGATATAGATTGTGTGTGTGTGTGTTCTAATTGATATAAACAACATTTCAAATAATTCCACAGCAGTTGTAATTCAAAATACTCGTAATATATATATATATTTTTTTTTAACTAGATTTTTAAATATGTATTATTTTACTGGTACTATTTAGGGCTTTAGCAAAAACGTCAAATTTACTGATACTCAAAATTGGTGTTTAGATTCTTAACAAAAAGAAGAAAATTATGTTTTTACAATGACGTTTATTTTTATTTCTTTTTCTCTTCCTTGAATCACTTTTTCGTATTGAAATACTTGTCCGAAAGTTTCGATCAGTATCTCTAAAGAATCAAAATCGTACCCAGATGGTATTTTAAAAATGTCATTATTCCAATTTCTCATTACATTTTCCAAAAACGGGAATTGCTGTCGAAAAACTGACAAAATAACGGCAAAATACGTAATTGCCTAAATTTCAGTAAAACTGAAAATTACTTTTTGAGATAACATCTAAAATAATGCAGTAAAAGACTTTCACAAACCACTACAAATAGTTACGAGAACATTTGCAACAATAGTTTTCTATCTATTTTGAAAATTCAATATTTTCGGTTATTATACCGATAAACATTTAGGCGGCGCTGCCTTAATCCGTGTGCACCTTAATCGTATCGTGGGATTCCCAATATAATTATATATAATAACGTAAACTTTATACTACTATTATATAAACTATGCCGATAATTTTACAAATGGTTCGTGATTCATATATTATATTAATAGTGACATACTATTCAGTGTTTAAAAGGTTAACATACTAAATATATGTATAACCCACTACGGTTTTAAATGTCCACGTACAGTGTACGGTATAGTTCACACGTTTTTAGTTCGTTGAACGACAACCACTATCCGTTTTGTCTCGTTATCAGTATTCGAACAATACTGACCGTTTTTTTCCTTTTGTAGTTTTGTAATCATTCCAAGAAGGTTGATAT
>JAIPRM010013849.1:0-11125 GCA_025469315.1 Stegophylla sp. TES_Ste_2020
AGAAAATCCTATAAAAAAGATTTTGGCGCAAGAAAATTTTGAAAATGTGAAAAAAATTTTTGGACATTTTTCGAAAATTTTTTTTTTCTTATATTATTAATTTCCTTTGTTCAGAATCGTTTTACTGGAGAAATGATTTATCGTTTCTTTAAAATTTAATACGCCCGTCAAGAGAATATCACCCGTCGTGCGAAGTACACTCATCGTGCGAAGTATGTCCGGCTTTTTATCATTTTTTTACGGCATTTTATAGGTTTTTAGGTCATTTTTCGCCTAAAATTCAAATTCAAAATTTTATTATTAACTTATAGGTATAATATGGGATTTATTTTATACGCTAACAATAGATTAAATAATATCTTGTCAACAATTCTTATACATTATATAAATTCTTATCTTGCCTCCCAGCATAGCGATATGCTAGAAGCCTAAATAAATATTAAAGACATTTTTTTGTGTATTTTTTGATTTTTTTAGGTCATTTTTTAATTTTTTAAGAGCAGTTTTACCGATTTTTAAGAGCATTAAAATCTCAGCCCTATTTATTATATATATAAATTTATTATTTTATTATCATATTTGCCGAACGATTTATGGTGTTATTTCACGTTGAAATAACGTGTGAGTTTATTATTTCGAGTGAAATTCAATAATCGGTTGCGCTCGTTTTCCATTTTCCCCCCCCCCTAAACGTCCAGTAGCTTAATTAGTTGATGGTGACAAAATGTCTTGATAAAAACGAGATTGTCCTTTTTTCGAGTTTCAAGTCTACTTGTCTCGAAAATTTTAGAACAGGAAACTTTTTATCCCGTTTACAGAATCTGGTCCCGTTTAACCCAGTTTGCACTGTTATGGGCGTAAAACGAATTATTGTACACTGTGTGCGCTAAAAAAAAGGAAAACACAGTGAAACCAAAATTCGACTGTAGCATCTAAAATCTTTAAAAATATAAAATAAACAGAAAAAAAAATTAAAAAGTGTTCTGATGAAATGTGTGTGTGTGTGTGTAGATATTTATTGCTTGATATCAATTTCTCACAAACTTTCAATATTTTATTATTTTTTCCGGAGACTTATTTTGACAGTGCTTACAACATAATTGCGTTGCTTTTAAAAAATAATCATGTTTTTACCTTTAATATTTTTTTTAACAGTACCTTTTATTATATATTATGTATTTTATTTTTAGTTTTCAATATTTTTTATTTTTATTCCATTTTTTTTTTTTTTTTTTTTTTATAAACACGGAACAAGCTCAAACATTTATATTTATTTTCTGAAATTTTTAAACACTTACAATCATCACTGATCTAGAATATTCAGTTGGTTCTTTTTTTCTTTATTCGTGGAGGAGTGAAACATTTTGCAATCGGTTCGACATATTATGATACAATAATTATTAGAAAATACCAATCTGTCAGTTTTGCAACGTTACGTGGAATTTTAAAATGTAAACGCGCTCAATCGTAATCCTAACGAATTTAATCTATTTATTTATAGTTGTTACTTTAATAATTTACTTATACGTCTAAAGTAGTAATTTTGATTGTAATATTCTGTCCGACTAACAACTTGTTTCCGTGATAAATCACAGTGAAATAGAACAGCTCTTACAATTTTTTTTTTTTTTATTTCACTCAAAACATTAAATTTTATAATATTCAATTAAAATTAAACACATTAAAATAATATTATAAACATATTATTACGATGGCTCCTGCACTGGTTGCAGTAATCAAAGTAATCAAAAATGTTCTATATAAAATTTAAACATAGTCTTGTCTCATATAAGCGTGATACAAAGTAATTTGCCTATATTAGTGAGTAATAATTTTAAGGTAATAACGTAAAAGGAATAAAACAGTGTGCATTTGTGTGTGTGTGCGTGTGTGTGTGTTGGTGTATCACATGTATTACAAATAATCAATATACCTCATACAATCTTAATTTACTTTTTTTTTTTTTTTTTTTTTTTTCATATCGTATTGAATTAAATAAGCGTACAAATAAATGAAATAATAAAAAGCTAATAATAACAGAAAAAATTTGTAATTCACACAGAATAAAGAAGTCTGTTCACTAAAATAACGTATTGATGTATCTTTTCTCGTGCTCTTTGAAGCTCTATTTATTTAAAAGAGACAACAATAGATGTGAGTACGCACCATCACCGGTTTTTTCCTGCAAATAAATCACAAAAACAAAAGTTATACATATTCCAACATAAATATATACAAAACATCTTAAATATTATATTCTATCATACATTTTATAGGCTGTGCGAGAAAAGAAGAAAACAATAATACCAGTATGATAATAATCATAATATTATGTATTTATTAAATATCTAATTAGTTTTTTTATATTTCGATAATTATTGCAAAATAGAGATTTCAGAAATTTATTCATATGGTGTAAAAAAATTTTTCAGATGTAATAATAATTCTTATAGTAATATTATTTTATTATAAGTGTTATCCTAATATTTTTTCACACAGACAGCATCATTAATATTAGGTTATATGATTTGCCAAATTCACTAAAAGAACGCTATGAAAATCGTCATGTTACGCGAGACAGACTTTTACTTTTGTTGATTAGTTCGATATAGTTCAATATAGTTTGATGTGATTTGCTCACATGTGTATGTGCAAGGTTCTGAAAATTTTAAAAACATTTTTTTTTTTTTTTTTAAGGATTTGAATAAAATTTAATTAGATTTTCAGAGTTTGAATACTTTTTATAGGTGTTTAAATGAAAATTAGATAGAATATTAATAGAATTTCGGCGTCATACCTACCAATGACGTAATTAATCAAACACACTATACGTTTCTCAGCCTTTTAGATTCTAAGTAAAACGTTTTTACATTGATATTTAGTTAATTTATTTTTTCTGTAAACACTTTTTTGTATGGAAATATTTGTCCAAAAGTTTCGACGAGTAACTTTTTTAATAATCACAATTTGCTTCTAAGTAGTACTTTTAACAGGTCATTTTTTGAAATTCTCAATAGTCATCTCAACATTTTTTGAAAAAAAAAACCGAAAATTTGACAAAAACGCTTCGGAAACTATATTTCTTTAAACCAAACTTTAGGTATGTGATAATATGAGAAAAGTTTTTGAGAAGGAAAATTTTGAAAATGTGAAACACATTATATTTTTTTTTTCCTGTTCTCACGTAACTGTAAATTATAAAAGTGTGTGTGTTCTTCCCACGTCGGGTGAGATTCTCTTGACGGGTGTATTGAATTTTAAAGAAACGATAAATCGTTTTTTCAATAAAACGATTCTGAACGGAGCTTCAACTAATACACACAATAATAATTATCAGTTTTGAAGAATTGAACATAAATGGTGAACTATAAATTATTTTGTTACGTACAATATTTAAGAAAAACAAAAATTGATTTTCATATATTCACATACACCTAATGTATTCATTAGTCCATAAATAATTTCAACATTTACAATATTATTCTCTCACATCGTCTTACGACCTACCAAAACTTTGTCGGCCAACTTAATCCCGTAGATGTGCCTATAGGCTTTTTCAATGTCGTGCAAATCTATTTCGGCTCTTCCCACGATTATTCTCGTCAGCTGGACGTCGTCGACAAAGAAAGCTGTTTCCAGGGATTCTTTCAACTGGCCGGCATAAAAGTGACTCATTGGTTGGACCACGGTTTTCACTGAAATTATTTTTATACAATAATAATTACTCTTTGTACACGTAGTAATTGGCTAATATCATCATATTATTATTTTAAACTATTATTTTTCATCGGTTCTCTTTAAATTTTTAATATGAAACTACTCATGCTTCATTCCTATCTTCATGCGAGCATAAATATCACAGATACTCAATATAAAATTCAAAAAACCCGACATATTTCGCATCACGGTTATTCTTCGCTCCTCGCGTCAGACACTCTCGGAGGGTGTGTATAATTTTACAAAAATGATAAATCATTTCTTCCATAAGACGATTCTGAACGAAAAGAGTTAATAATATAAAGAACAACAATAGTCGTCATTTTCAACACACTCATCAAGAGTATCTGACCCGAAGAGCGAAGAATATCCGTGGTTCGAAGTATTTCCGGCTTTCTTGTTCAATTTTACTTTTTTTTTCATCCAATAAATAAAGGAAAAAAAAACTGCTAGAAAAATGTCCAAAATAATTTTTTTACATTTTCAACATTTTCTTGCGCCAAAATTTTTCTCATATTATTGTCTATCAGTGAAAGTTTGGATCAAAAAATGATGGTTTCCGAGTTTTTTTGTCAAATTTTAAATAGTTTTTACCAAAACAAAAAAAAAAAAAAAAAAATGAAGAATTGAGAAATTCAAAAAAATGACCTCTCTAAAGTATTAAATAGAGGAAAATCCGGTTTCAAAAAATTACTTTTGGCCATGTAGACCTATGCAAAAAAGTGTATAAAGAAAAAAAAAAGAAGAAGAAAGTGTGTACTTCGCTCGTCGGGGGGGGGGTGTTCTTCGCACGTAGGGTGGGATACTCTCGACGGGTGTATTTGAATTTTAAAGAAACGATAAATCATTTCTTCGATAAAACGATTCTGAACGGAGCTTCGACTAATACACAGTTGTAATTATCAGTTTTGAAGAATTGAACATAAATGGTGATCTATAAATTATTTTGTTACGTGTAACATTTACGAAAAACGGAAATTGATTTTCATATTGTATTCACATACAACTAATGTATTCATTATAAATAATTTCAACATTTACAATTATTATTGTATTTCGCCCGAGTAGTGATCGAAGAAAAAGTTTTTCGATTGTAAGCTTAGAAATAAAATCTGTAATGCATACCTATGATCAATAAAATGTATTGCATTTCACCGAGGTACAGGTCCTGAATGGTCTGCATGATACTCCTAGGTGAAATCTTTTCGTACTCGTCGAAAATAGCATTCAACTGTGGCAACGAGCGGGTAGTTAGAATCTTTATGAAAGTATTTATTGTCGTGTCGTTCTGTTTCAAATTACCTATTGAAAAAAAAAAAAAAAAGGACACAGTGCAAAAACATCATAATACAGAGAATGTCATGATAACAGATAACAGTGTGATAACGCACTTGTTTTGTATAGATCTTGAGCGTCCGCCATTGCGGATTCTCGGTCTATTTCCGTACCTTCTTCGCGTTCGCCCTGAAAAAATCACCCCTCCACGATAATTAAATGAATATAATATGTAATATAATTATAATTATAGTAAAAAAACGAATTTTATTCAAGTTTTCACTAATTGATAGGGTGTTTAATGAGAACGAAATGCTAAAACTGGGAACTGTCGAACAGTTGATGATTTTAATAATTTAAAAATCACTGGCGAAGCCGGGTGAATTGTGCTAGTTATACTTAATAATATATCGTTTAACTCGAATACTACGAAAGTCGAATGTATTGAATATACTTAATGCAGATATTATCTTGTTTAGTTCAAACAAATGTAAACCATGCCCATTAAGTACTTACTCTGCACAATCTCACCAATATGTCCTGGTATATTCCCGAAGTGTCGTCTACCAAATCATCCTTCAACGACGAATTGTATTCTGGGGGAGACGCAAAGAAAAAATAATCGTTAAAAAGGTTTACTTTCAGATCAACAAAAAAAAAAAAAAAAAAAAAAAATGCAGAGTATACCGTCTTTGTAAATTTCAGTAACCCTTAAGATCTCGGATGTATTCATCGAGCCCAGGATTTCGGATATTGATTTTTCGTCGGTGCCCCAACCGTCGATGGCGTCGTGCAATTGTCTGGCGTAAAATTTTTCCTGTGGTGTTAACAGTGCGACAACAGCTCTTTGGGTATCGCCCAGGAATCGGTGCTTCAGTTTATGGAATAAATCCTATTCAAAAGAGTTACCGATTTACGTATAGCCAAATAATTTCTTTTATATAATTCTGAGCAATGCGAGTATGAGCATTGCTCCACCCAATCTATATGCATCTCTCGACTTGCTGTTTTACGTAGGGATATTTTGGTTTGATAATAATCGGTAATTATCGATATTTTGGATATAGGCGGAAACTGGTATTTCAATTGGGGGGGGGGGGCAATTGTCATTATATTCACCTGTTGGTAGATTTCGGTGCACTCTTTCAAGAGTAACTGTCTCTGAGAATTAGTTCTTTCGACCAATACATCAATGAGTAAGTTTTCCGATCCACATCTACCTCTCAAGTTCTTTAAGAGTAGAGTCAAGTCAGCTTTGTCGTCGAGTTTCGGGGTGGTCACTTCAAATGTGTTACCTCCCGGTAAGGTCGTAGCCGTGGGATCAATGCTGTTTGCAGGCGTTACCGGGTCTTCTGCAGGCACGGATGTACTCGTGATATCGGTGCTGTTCGCGGGAACACATTGCATTGAATGTAGGAGAGATAGTGAGAACGTACATAATATTATCTATATAAATACGTATGTGCACTGTGTTACCGATCGAATCATCTAAATCGTCTGTTATTGTTAGGGTTAGAAATTTTATTCTAAGACGTCTCGCTTACTTGCATAATACCGTAAGCCATTTTACAACAATATACGATGCAGGAGTTCTAGAACGAACGAAATGCAGAACGCCAACACAAAAGTCTGAGGTGTTTCAAACGAACAGCCGACGGTTGTAACTGCTAGTGTCTAAAAACGAGGATCGTTGCACCAGCTATTTACGGAAAAGAAGAAAAAATAAAGTTTATACACATTGATTTGATTAAGAAACACGTGCGAATAGTTGTTCGCTTGAACTGAATTCCAGTGTTTTATTATAATGTATAGTTTATCGTTAAACAGAAAAATTGTAATCTGTGTTATTTTCTGTTACTGCTTTATTCAAAACTTAAAAAGAAAATGTTGATTTAAAAATACATAAGCCATTTTTAACACGAATAATCATATAATATAGATTCAATCGTTTTTATTCTAGAGACTCGACTGGGACACTCATTTTTGTTTTTTATTATTTTATTTATAATAGAGTTAAATTAGTATGTTTTATACGTTTTGGAATTCCATTTGTGTGCTCTTTACATCCCGTAGTTTTTCTCACCCAAAGATCGGCACATATTTAACCACCTTTTATTTTTATTTGATATTTGATAGGTACTGTTTTTAATAAATAAAGAATATTTTCGCGAATTTTCGGGGCATTGAAATCTCGGGTAATGACAATAAAGAAAAAGACTCACAAATACCATGATGATGCAAATCCCTGTCCGTTGGGCAAAACGACGATCCGGAGGGTGAACGGGAGAAAGCTTTTGGGTCAAGAGTCCGACGGGTCGGCCAGTGGATCGAAAACGGGTTTGTGTGTTACGTTATCATGCGGCGCACAGATGATTGCAGTGATGATGTGGCCACACAAACGAACAATAATTTGAATATAATATTGTTTAAAATAATATGCTATACCGATAATCCGCGCGCGTTGGGCAGCGGTGGCTGCGTCGCCGATGACTAAACTAGCACGAGACGCGTACGGCGAGAGAATAATTAACTGTAATTATTATAACGATAATGGCGGTGTTAATTATTATCTAGCGTCTCGCGGCGTTTACTACAAAAATAATTTAAATAAGAATTTTTGAACGATTTAATTCGGTTGGCCGACCCCGCCGACCCGCTGCTATCTCCATAGGTTTCGGGTTGTTCCGTGGAATTCATAATTGCCCAGAAGCCGTATTACGCGACACTTTATTATTCAATGTTATTGACGTGTTCAGAAATTGCGCGTTTGTAGCGCAACGATCTGTTGTTCATCGGCGAGGAACGGCTGTGATTTTTGTTGTTTTTTTTTTTTGTTTGTTTCCGTTCAAAATCACAAATAATTTTCAACGGTATTCGTGGGAAAAAATAAAGAAATACATTATCGATAAACGTCAAACTTTCTTTTATATTATTAGGTACATTAAATATAAACTTTTTTTTTAAGACACATTACTAACGCTTACATAAATGGAAGATCAAACGATTGCTGAAAAAAGAAAAAATGAACTTCGGTGATCATTATGTTTAATTTAGAAATTTAATAAATAACCATATATAATTACTGTAAAGTTATTATTAATCTAATATTATGTCATTAATTACTACTGATGTAAGAACTAAAGAATTCGAAATAGAAGAATTATTGTTACTTAATATTAAGTATTTGTTTTAATTTTTTCCCTGTCTCAAATATATATTAATATGTAAATAAAAAAAATCTTGTAAAATACAATATGTCAACTATTCGTTTTATGTCTTTCAGTGTTTTATCAAGTTCTCCATGCACGTTAATTTGTAGTAAAAAAAAAAATCCGAACATACTTTGCACCATGTATTGGGTACCGGTAAAAGCCGGATGTATTTCGTACCAAGAGTATTCTTCACTCCTAATATCAGATACACCTGGTGGGTGTGTTGAAAATGACCACTATTATTGTTCTTTAAATATTGTCAACTTCCTTCGATCAGAATCGTATTATTGAAACAATTATTTATCGTTTCATTAAAATTCAATACACCAACCAAAAGTATCTGACCGGAGGAACGAAGAATACGTATGGTGCGAAGTATGTCTAGCTTTTTTTTTTTTTTTTGGAATGTTCAATTTACTATAAAAACTATGTTTTCTATAACTTTTTATTTCATGTCACCTTAAGGATGTTCAGTACTCATCAAAAATTTACTACTTTCTCTACGCTCCTTTTAGAAATTAAAATATTCAATTTTTGTTACGTTATAATATAAAAAAAATTCATATTTTAGCTACCTAGTTGTCTTATATGAGTAAAACTTTAATTGGGAGTATTATTATTATTTTTTTTTTTGTTAATTAACCCTATAGAGATATTAAATATAAAAATAAATATTACATCAATGATCACACATAAAATAATATTATCACGTATTTATATATTCTTATAATATTATACAGTTTTATATTCGCTTATTTCAATAACATAAATCTAGATTAAAAATTTTACTTCGTTGTATTTACATCAAACATATTATACGTATAGTTTTTATACAAAAAAAAAAAAAATAATAATAATAATAATCAATCTATAAAGTTACAAAAATCCATGAAAGTTTTCAGCATTAATACTGATAATTGGTAACACGAGTAGGTGCTACTGATTAAATAATTACTTCCATATCATCTTAAAAGTAAAAATATCGTATAAATTAAACTTTTTTAAAATCGATAACTTATTAACCTTAAAATGAGTTACATTTAACACTAATTATTGTTCGTATACCTATATCATATATATATATATATATATATCAAAAGATAAGTCAATAACGATTGTTTAACAATAATTATAAATATCACAAACTACACGATAAAAATATCAGTTGACTTTTTACCAATCCTATGTATTTCCGGTATGGTCTGGTAGCAAAATCGCTGAGATCGTTTGTATTCAGTGTTCAAAGTTCTTGCCTGAAATGCAATTTGTAAAAATATATTTAATGAAAAATTTCCAAAAGCGCGCAGAGTTACGAGATTCTTTTTAACTATGTACCTAATCATTTGTATATGTAAATTATTTGTGTACCACACAATCGAATGCGTGTTCATGTTAAAAAAAAAAAAATACTAATTAAATATTTTGGAAAAACCATCAAAAATTTGACAAAAACTCCTTTAAAACTAAATATTTGATGAAAAAAATAACAAACTTTATGAAAACAGGTCATATTGGACTTAATGGACTTAACATAAATTTGATACCTAATGAGATTGAAGAATATGAAATTTATAAGAATTTTATCGAATTCAATATAATAATATGATATGTAGAAAAAACAAATTGATTGTCATTTTGCCATAGTATCCTTATTATTAAACTTTTAGCGTTTATTCCTTAAGCACGAGTAGAGAGATACTTTAGTATTACTTAAATATTAAAATTATAAATGGATTTCAAGTACCTCTACTTTGGTAAGTATATTTATTAATAATATCAAACAATTTTATATTTTAAACATATAAGAACATAATTTTAAAAAAAAAATTGTAAACAGTAATAATTAAGTACGACCGAAAAGGTTATAATATACAGTATAATATTATGCAAGTAAAAATATGTTTAACCAGTCATGTTATCATGACGTTAACGTATACTCGTGAAAATCGTTAGCGTTAAAATGAATTTTTGCGGCATCAGGTACTTATCCCGAAATTTCATGGAGAAAAAAAAACCAGCGATATCGACCAACTGTACCAACATAGAATCCAAAATTCGTTACAAATCATTCGAATGGTACCAACATAGATATGTATTCAATACATTTATTCAATAATATATTACAAAACACAACAATAATATACAAAAAGGGGGGAATTATTGAATACATAAATAATTTTGTATTTCAAGGCCGGTGCATTTAGGAATACAAAATTCTGAATTGAAAATTTGGACTCATTTGAAGTTGGCTAGATCGAGTTATATTTTTTCATTTTTTTCCCCTCCATGAAATTTCGGGAAAAGTACCTCCCAATCTCGAATTTTTGTGCAAATTAGACTTCTGACCGATGCAGCGTGCGTACGTGACCGTCGATTCTAAATCGTATTTTTACTATTGTTATTATTATTGTTACTTTACCTCTGACGGTAAAAAACTCGACATTTTCTCGGGTCGCATTGCCGACATTCGAATGGCGACGTAGACGCACGCCGAGCCTGAGATAACGATTAATCCGATACCGTAAACCATTAACATCACGCGGTCTTGGTCGTCTCCGCTACCGCCGTCGGTGTCCACTGTCATGGCGTTCAGCTGATATCCCCACACTATGACAAGGATCAGCAACGACACCGGCAAGCAGACGTCCGAAAGAATACTGAAGGATATTTGTTCCTGAGAAAAAACAAAAAAAAACAATTAAACGATTATTTCACACGTTTTTTGATTTTGCACTTAAATTGTGAATGTATATATAAAATTCTCGTGTCACAATGTTTGTCTTCGTACTCCTAACCGAAACGGCTTTACCGATTTTAACCAAATTTTGCATGCATATTCAGTAGGTCTGAGAATCGGCTAACATCTATTTTTCATACCCCTAAGTGTTAAGGGTTGTCCACCCTTAACATTTTTTTTATAA
>JAIPRM010013850.1:0-11125 GCA_025469315.1 Stegophylla sp. TES_Ste_2020
GGAAACCATCATTTTTTGATCCGAATTTTATGAAAATTTAAACATAGATAGAAAATCCTATAAAAAAGATTTTGGCGCAAGAAAATTTTACAAATGTGAAAAAAAATTTGGACATTTTTTGAAAATTTTTTTTTTTTTTTTATTATTAATTTCCTTCGTTCAGAATCGTTTTACTGAAGAAATGATTTATCGTTTCTTTAAAATTTAATACGCCCGTCAAGAGAATACCACCCGTCGTGCGAATTATGTCCGGCTTTTTTTACATTCAAGCATTAATTATATTAATGTTTACGAATGATATTATAATATTATGTATAAATCATGTATCACTTATAAAATATTTAATGTTAACTCAAACGAGATCAAATTATCCAATATATGTATATTTGTTAGGAAATATCTCTTATAGTAACATAATCAATAGTAATGACGTCACGTTATATTTCGTGAAACTTTAGAGTTTTCTTGTATTTAAAAAAAACAACAGTAAGTACATCCATAACTAACTGCAGATCAAAACGCTTCCGAAGTCACTTTTCACGGGATATGAAAATATTACATCTACGATAATGTTACCGGAAAATATATATATGTTCTTTTTTTTTTTTTTTTTTTTTTTGCCGGGGGAGGGGGTAGACTTGTAATTTTCTCTCCAATACAATAATTAGACACTAGGTTTCTTAATAATATTATAAACATCCCGGACGGGTATATCGCAACTAAAAATTAATTCGAATTCTTAAATACATTCAAATTAACATAACATGACTTATTAGTCGATTTATTTGTATTTAAATACAAAACGGCGAAAGCGCTCAAAGACAGAGAGGTCATAATCCGATATCCCTTACCCCACTCTATATATATATATATAAGCGAACGGAATAAACGAACAAACGGATTAAATTTCATTAGTCGTGGAAATATAAAATACATTGTCGGAATATTGAACGCGCAAAACTCGATTGTAATCGTCCGAAACGACAAAACGTTCATAATAACGATAGCTATAATAATAATAATAATAATAATATCTGTGACATATTTCATCGTGTTTACTGCGTTGTTAATTAAACACGAACTCAACAAAATGGCCGTTAACAGTAAATGAATTATTTTTAGCTACGGTGGATTAGGGTGACCGTATTTGAGAAAATAAAATACGGGACAAAAATATTTTTCATAATATTTTTAAATAAATAAGTATTTATTACACACACACACACACACACATACGTATATAATATATTTATGTTTTTGAATCGTGACAAAAGTGTAATTTTTAAACTACCTATTGTAGATAAAAATATTTAAACGCATAAAAACGTTATTTTGAAAAACATGAAATAACACGATGAAACTAAATTGATACTTTTTAAAATTTCTTCAAATCCTTGCGATGCATGCATATTGTATACTTTACTTTCTAAAAAAAACTTGTTAATTCATTCCACGATTATAATTGATCTAAAGGTATCCAAAAGATTTCTAGATTCTTATATTATTTTATTCAATAATAATTTCAGTGCAAAAATTTCAAAAATTTTAAATCAACAGCAAGTCAAAAAACGGGATTAATATGGGACAGACTTGAAATTACGGGACAAAAAGCGTCCTGAGACAAGTTTGTCAGGACAACAGGACACAGAGCCGAAATAAAGGACAATCGTGTATAAAACAGGACGTATGGGTCGCCTTAGGGTAGATCGGATAATATTACAAAGTACGATAAGTTTGATTTTTGTAAAGTTCGAATGGCTTTTTCGCGAAAACCCATGTCCTGCTTTTTTTGATGTTAACACCTCTGAAATAATAGTTTTTTGTGTCGACAATTTTAAGTTTTCCGCGTTTTGTTTCAAACTGCTGGCATCAGACTTCGGTTACCTTTTGTTACATGATATGTCATTTCATTAGAGAAAAAAAAAGTTACTTAATATGCAGTTAATTGCATTGTTTAATTAACGGTTTAAACAATTCCATCTAGTTCCATTCAATTTAATTTTCTACATTATAAAGACCTTTTTTTTTTTTTTTTTCTAATTTCCTGAGTATATAATATTATTATCACTAGGCACAACCTCTATATTATCTGATTGAATCGATTGTTACAATATTTTACTATCAGTCAGTGCCATCAAGGAACGAGTTTCCTGGAATCGATTCCATTTTTTGAGGATTTTTTTTTTTTTTTTTCGAGAGCACAAATCCCATTATCTTTTAAAGGAATATGAACGTTTATTGATTCCCCTTACTTTTAGGAACAGGCACGCAAAAATATTGCTATTCTTTTTTTTTCTTTCGAAAATACGTGTCTAACACACGAAGGAGGTGGGGGAAGGATTTCGTTTCTTAAAAATATGTTCGTCGAATAGACGACGAAGAAATGTTATTAATAATAATAATTTAAAATGTTTTTATTGTTGGACATAATTTATATTTCCATATTTGTGTATTCGATTTTATATTAAATCATATGAACTAAAGGCCATTAACGTAAAAAAATATTTGAATAAATTAATTCCAATGAATTTTCGAGTATTTGCAGGTGTTTGTAAAGTATATAATAATTAAAAATAAATAAATAAAGAAGAGAATATAATAGAAACCAGTTATTTTTTAAATATTAAATGATCTAGGAACTTAACGAATTTCTACATAAAATGGAAGGCAAATAACAACTTTCACGTCAATTTAACTTTAAATCGGTGTGTTTGTGTGCATAAATAATCAGTATTAATCAATGATTAATAATTAATGAAGTAATAAGTAATAAATAAGTGTGAAGTTATTGCGGTGTGGACAGAAAATTAATTTCGGTTTGAAATCAAACAATTTAAGCGCGTTGATTTTATTTTTTATTTTTAGGTTAATTAACGGATTTAATTTTTACCAAAAATGAATATTCGCCTGCTCAATGGCAAAAATATGGGACCAGATCGACGGGAGTTTCAAAGGAATTTTATTTTTAAGATAATTATTTGAAATTAGGGTTTTTTTTTTTATTTTTTTTGATTAACAACCATTAGTATATGTGAACGCGGACATTTTTCTCGCACAAAATCAATAACACACAATATAATATCGTAGATAACGGATTAAAAAAATATTAAGATTAAACACAAACCCAATTTTGACATTAACATTGTCAACAGTTTTGTACACATATAATATTTGTTACACACCAGAGACGAACGTCCTATATAGTGGAGGTGGGATTGGTTAGACTGATAAACATATAAATTCTGTTTGGGGGATTGGGAGGGGAGGGTTTGTGTACGTTTTGATATTGAGAAAAAAAAAAACGTAATTTTTATTTTCAAGTGTGTTAATTACACTATACTGGGGGTAGACGGGTTGTAACGTGAATATCGATGAGGGTGAGTTTTGTTTACTTTTAATGTTTTGTTTAAATCAATATATATATATATTAATTTTTTTGGTTAACCGCCCCTGAAGTGGTGTTGCGTCGGGGGTGTACGACGAAATAAATAAAAACAGAATCAATAAAATATAATAAAGTGTGTACTTCGCTCGTCGGGGTGTTCCTCGCACGACGGGTTGGGTTCTCTTGACGGGTGTATTGAATTTTAAAGAAACGATAAATCACACTTCTTCAATAAAACGATTCTGAACGAAGGACGTATTAATAATATAAAAAACGAAAATTGATTTTCATACCTTCACAAACACCTAATGAATACTCTATAAATAATTTCAAATTACAATAAAATATAAACATGATAATAATAAAAAAATGGAAAAAAAAAACGGTCCGTGTTGTTCGAATACTGTATAACGAGAGAAAACTGATAGTGTGTGACCACCTTTATAAACACTGAATAGTATGTCACTATTTTAATAAATACGAAACACGAATCCTTTCATATAATTTATGTTGAGAATCCCACGATAACGATTGAGGCGGCAGTCTTTCGTGACTAAATGTTTATTGGTAGATGCCATATAACGATAGATGCCGCCTTTGTCGTAATTTCTTCGATTTTTCTTCAATCAAACCCTTGCAAAATGTTTGATTATTTGTCGGTAAGAAATTTTATTGCACCAAAATACTTGCAATGAAATTCTCTATCTAGGAACTAATTTCAAAACAATCGGTTTGGCCAATTTTATTATATTTACGTTGAAGTGCGTAATTTTAAGTAAAATTTACGAATTTCGTCGAAATTCTAACTTCAAACGGGTATATAAAAAAAAAAAATATGACTAACGATTTTCGAGATTTTTTCAGGTCAATTACACGTATATTTCGGTGAAATCATATTAAATTTTCAAGTCTTAATATCAAAAATCGAAAATTTTATTACATAAAAACTGACAAAAAATGAGAAATTTCCGAAATTTTCAAAACGCCGTAATTCATTCAAAATTGATCGAATCTTTGTGAAATTTTCACGAAATGTTCTCGTGATTATTTTTAGTGGTTGATGAAAATTTCAAGTCCCTAGCTGCATTATTTTTGAAGTTATGTCAAAAAGTAATTTTCAATTTAACGGAAATTTCGGTAATTGCGTATTTTGTCAATTTTTTTACAGTTTTTTCACATTCAAAAAAAAAAAATATTGAGAAATTTTAAAAATGACCTCTTTAAAGTACCATTTGGGTTCGATTTCGGATCTATGAAGATATATTATATTATACGGAAATTTCGGTAATTGCGTATTTTGCCGTTTTTCGTCAATTTTTCGACAGTTTTTTCGCATTTAAAAAAAAAAAAAAATATTGAGAAATTTGTAAAATGACCTCTTTAAAGTACCATTTGAGTTCGATTTCGGATCTATAAAGTTACTGATCGCATCTTTCGGACGAGTATTATTTCTATACGAAAAAGCGTTTACAGAGTAAGAAAAAAAAAATAAATAAATATCATTGTAAAACCGCCACTTCGTTCAGAATTAAAAAAAACAGGTAAAACTGACATTTCTCTGGACTCTGTCCGAGTACATGATATATATATAATATTGTTGTACTATCTATGTACAAGGTCACCAGGGGACCGGCCCCGAAGGTACTAAAGTAAATTTCTCTGCGTCGTCTCGTAATCCGTATCAATTTCGCTATAAAAAGTTATACAACCTCCCCGGGCCACCCACCACCACTTATTGTTATTTCGCATTTGGTAGACGCAATTAATTTTCATTCCGTCTAATGGACGCGGTCATTATCAGTGATGATAATAATATGCGCTGCCGCCGCCCAATGACACGTCGACGACGCGTAAACCACGTTTGCATTTATGTTATTGTTACGCCTCCTCGTGAATCCGCCTCTCGTGTTCTGTTGGTGATAGTGATTATAATAATAATATTATCATCATCATCATCGGTATGTTAATATGATCGGATTTTCCGGTAGTGTATAATACATAATATTATGTGCACACGTCGTGTGCACGCAATACGGGCACCGGAGCCAAATCAATGGTCATCACACATCGGGGGGGGGGTGGAAAGAAGGGGATAGATCCACCCCTCCCCTAATAGTTTTTTTTTTTTCACATAAATGTGCATAATATGTATATGTTGTGTTCAATCGATTTTTAATGCTTATTGTTATTTAACTTTATTGGTTTTATCACATTGTTACTTAAGCAGGTGCGCGGATCCAGAAATACTAAACAGGGGGTGCTCAATCGGTAGAACTGTATTACTAATAGCAGCTAATTACACCTTAATGTAAATCTTATCTATATCCTTTCTGTGAACATAGTTTAGGCGATGAGATACTTAGATACATTTATAGTTTTGCATATTATTTATTTGTAACTAAGTACACAATAGATGTATTAAAAATGTAATTGTTTATTACATCCTTTATAATATTTAATATATTATATAGTATCTTTAACTATAGCTGTAATTCGTCGACCCCAAGCAATGCAATTATTGAGAAAATACTGTTTGCTCGTTTGACGAGAAATTCGAATAAAATTTCACGTTTAAACGTTTACCAAAGGTCTGAATCTTGTATAATTAATTAATAATGATAATATATTGTATTTATTGATATGTGACTATTAAAAGCGCTTACATAATAATTAAAACTCATTCACTGGTTAACATTAATTGAACATGGCGTGAGAGGGCTTTGTAACGTTTTTGTTATTAAGTGAACTCAGTTTTAAAACATCGCGAATGAAAATTGGAATTAAAATACATATATAATATACCGTATAAAATGAAATACGAATGAAAAGGAAACGTGGAAATTTTATCCTTTAAGAAATCATGTAATTTAATTAAATTTTTAATTAAAAATAATAGAAATAATATATTGAGCAATCACTAAGTACAAATAACAATTACCAGTATTACGTGTTTTGTTAAAATTTAAGAATTTTTTTTTTTTTACTGGAAAAATTGTTATGTTCGTAATAACCATAAAGTTAATCGTTATTAGTCATACTTACTCTCGAAACGTATCATAGACATATTTTGATAAATTACAACGAAATAAAACCGTAGATTACTTATTTTTCGAGAAAAGAAGGGTTCGACTTTGTATTTTATAGTTATAATAATATAAACTAGCGACAAAATATTACTACTGTAGTACAAGTGATAAAAAATATTATTGAGAAATGATTATCAGTTATTATAATGTATGAGTATTTAAAATGGAGTCTGTAATAATAAAAAAATAATGCATATAATGCAAGATGTTTTAGAACACAAAAAAGATTCTTTTTTTCTTTAAAAGATTCAAAACAATATTTGTTTGAGTCATAGTGAAGTTGCTATTTAATAAAAGCTAAATATTTTATAGTTCATGACAATCAAAACGCATATTGTTTGTTTATTTTTGATCGACCCAAGTGTAGGTTAGGTAAAAATTGTCTCTTACAGCCTAGTTTATAATTTTTCCCTCAACATTTCAGTGAATACCTAATATTAATCGCGTTTTTGTATTTATATTCTTGAAATTAGGTGTTAAATATTGATATTAATTGTTCTACGTGATCAACTTAGAAATTAAATGATATTCAAAATGAAGGAATAAACCTCTTGAGTATATATAGAGTATATATATATATATATATATAAACCGCGCTCCAAATAAAGTTTATTCATTATTATTCGTTTAAATTTTAAATTCTGAGTGAAGCAAAGTTTTAGTATGATGTCTCTTGATATTAATATATATATATATATTTTTTTTATTTTTTTTTTTGAAAAAACTTTTTCTAGTCGAGAAAGTGCTCGAATTAATTATACGTACATCATAATGAAGAAAACAGTAGAAAATTATGTTCCACGTGGTATTTTACCAAGTTAACTTCTAAAATGTTAAATAGTTTTGCCGTGCGTAAGGAATAACACAACCATACAGCAATCAGCACACGTTATGCTGTAAACTAGATTTTCATTAAATATCGACCAAAAAACTAATAGTTTCTCAAATTTTGAACATTCACCAATTTGACTACGTTTAAGATAAATTTAGGAGTAAAAATTTTTATTTTTTTGTATCTACGTTTATTTTCGATCAAATTCAAAATTCTGATATGAGCTAAATATTGTATACAAGCTTACTTGAAAAATAAATTCACTCACATTTATATTTTTACCAGTTTGGTAAATTTTTTAATTTTATCATAAGAGCTTTGAAATTAAATCATGGAAAAATTTATAATTTTTACGAATAAGCATATTATATTTAATATAAAACTGACAATAATGGTCTTGTATTTCCAAGAAGTAAAGAATTCCCTTGGTCTGCTTCTTAGTCGTATTTTATTTATTAATTCTTCTTTTTTTTTTTTTTTTTTTTATCAGTTTTGAACATATTATTATTATTTATATTAATTTCTTCGAAAATACAGAATATAATTTTGTTCTTTTTGTATTGTATTATTTAAAAAGATCATTTTTAATTAGTATAGATACATAGTGTGCATTTTAATGGTCCATAACAATGATTTTTAGGAAAAAACAGATAATGTCCTGTTACACAACACGCATAGGGCAGTAAGGGGAGACTTGACCTCCTCGAATCCGTTCAATGCTCGAAGATTTTCTTGAATTATATAAAGTTGAGACGTTTAGAAGAGTATAAATAAAGTTAGACCCCTCTCATCTCTAAAATAGTTACCACCTTATTTTTGCCAATTGTAACGAGGTTATAATAAATAAAGATACTGCGTTTTTAAAAGTACACGAGATATGTGACATCATTTTTAAAATAAAACGCTTTACCTAGGCCCTTTTTTAAAATACTGCAGAGGCAGGAACCGTAATGAAACCGGTTTTAACCGGTTTTACACGAAATAAAATTAAAAACCCGTAACCGTTACTGAACTGAAACCGAAAAGAAAGAAAACCCAAAACCAAAACCGAAAAATTATAAAAAAATTGTTTATAATTTTAAATTTTCATTGCGTATTAATAATAAAATTATCATATTAATTTGATATTATTGTTGATAGATGATAGTATCAGTTATCAATAATATAATAATAACTAATGTATAATAAATAATAATGACTATAACGTATGCTGCGCAATATTGTTATTTATTATGATAACGAAATACCAACCAAACAGAGATTGCAAATTACACATTTCATATTTGATTATTTTTTTTTTAATCATCTTATGAAACCGAAATATAATCAATATTTTGAAAACCGTAAAATCCAAAAACCGAAAACCGTTTAACTAAAACCGATAAAAATCGATACGGTTCCTGCCCTTATAAAATATAGCACACATACCTAGGAAATAATATTGATTTTAAAGAGTTCTGAATAAAACTTATTATTTCGAAAACGGGGATCCTTGTTAGCATGAAAATAGACGATGACTTTTCATGCCGAGTAAATCGTTAGCGTGGTTTTTTTTTTTTTTTCCAAAAAATACGCGCACCTCCCTCCCCCTCCCTATTACTTATGTTTAAAAAAAGGAATAATAACCTCAATGGAACACGTATAATAATATTATTATGTATGGTATAATCTAAAAACACGATTTCCCGGAAATCCATCGGCCGCGAATAACGACACCATAACAGGTGTCTACGACAGGGTTACGCGCATAGGCACGTACCACGTGCAAAGTGATTTTACCACACTCGGGCGGGTGGGGGGAGGGCGGTTTTAGGTCAGGTGGAGTAGTGAAAATTTGAATCGGAAGCCGCCGCATATGACGACGTGTACAATATATCGTAAGACGTATACTCGTATATATAATTCGCGGGTTCGATTTATCGTGACCCGTGATGCGAGTACACACACACACACACACATACACTCTCTCTATCTCTCACACAAACACACACAAATACACTCTCTCTCTCTCTCACACACACACACACACATACACACACATCACGTGATCGTTCCCCAGACGCGGTCTTTTGTTGCAACGGCGGCAGAGCAGCATCGAGCGGAGGAAAGCTTTTATCGCGGACCCACGCCGAGGCGGAGGAATATTATAACCGAATCAAATCATTTTTTTTTTCTCTCATCATTTCCTTCTTCTTCCGCTTTTTCTTCTCCCTCTCCTTCTCCATCTCCTCCTTCTCGTCTTGAACCTTCTTTTACAATATAATATTATTACGTCCGCACGCGCGCGCGCGCGTGTGTGTGTGTGCGTATGAACAATGATGGCCGCTCAAAATGGAAAATGGGGGAAATCGCTACGCTCGAACACGGATAACGACCGTGTGTTTATTTTGCCGATATTCACCTCCGGGTCGTGTCAATCAAAGTTCCGCGGCGGATCGTTTGAAAGTGGCAGAAATATTACGCTTACACGCAAAACCTGCAATCGCCCATCATTTGTCACTTTATTTATATCATAGTGCGTGTGATAACAACAAGAATAATAATAATAATAATAATAATAATTAACTCTTACGTACGAACGCTCGTTTATTATTTTTATTATTATTATTATAGAAAAAAAAAAAAAAAGTATGTATTTGTGTATTTGTATGTATGTACTTCGCACGACTGGTGGGATTCTATTGACGGGTGTATAGAATTTTAAAGAAACGATAAATCATTTCTTCGGTAAAACGATTCTGAACGAAGGAAGTTAATAATATAAGAAAAAAAAAAATAAATATATATATATATATATACGAAAATTCGGAGTGCCAGGGCTCGAATCGAACCCAAGGCAAGTGTAAGACCGGTTCCGTTACCATAAGGCCACGAAACTTTACTCGACCTTGTAGGTTATGGAATTAGTTGATATTATGTAGTATAATAATCGAAAATATTGAATTTTCAAAATAGAATAAAATAATTAGAAAACGATTGTTGCGCGTGGATTTTAATTCACACCATCGTGTTCAGCGTCGAAAAATACATAAGATGCAATAAAACTTTATCAACCTTCAGCAATTTAAATGCTTATACTATATAGATATTTCGTAATATCTGTCTGTATTCTCTCCGATTTTTTTTTTGTCAATCAGACCCATGTAAAATGTTTAATTATTCGTCCGTAAGAAATTTTATTACATCAAAATATTCGAAATGAAATTCTCTATCCAAGGCACCAAATTTCAAAACAATCGGTTTGGCCAAATTTCTTATATGTACGTTGAAGTGCGTAATTTTAGGAAAAACTAACGAAATCCGTCGAATTCTAACTACAAACGGGTATAAAAAAAAAGGTTGACTAACGATTTTTGAGATATTTTCAGGTCAAGTAGACATATATGTCAGTGAAATCATATTAAATTTTCAAGTCTTAATATGAAAAATCAAAAATTTTATTACATGAAAACTAACAAAAAACGAGAAATTTCCGAAATTTTCAAAATGCCGTATTCAACTCAAAATTGATCAAATCTTTATGAAATTTTTATGACATATTTTCGTAGCTACTTTTAGTGGTCGGTAAAAATTTCAAGTCTCTAGCTGCATTACTTTAGAAGTTATGTCAAAAAGTAAATTTTCAGTTTTACGGAAATTTCGGTAATTGCGTATTTTGCCGTTTTTCGTCAATTTTTCGACAGTTTTTCTCCGTTTTTGGAAAAAGTATTGAGAAATTGGAAAAATGACCTCTCTAAAGTACCATCTGGGTATGATTCCGGTTCTTTAGAGATATTGATCGAAACTTTTGGTCCAGTATTTCTATACGAAAAAGTGTTCACA